>JAWWTY010000059.1:5613591-5853826 GCA_035222235.1 Margarornis squamiger
GAGCAGAGACTGCGGGAGCTGGGCCTGGTCAGTCTGGGGAAGGGAGGGCTGGGAGGGGAACCCTCAGTCCAAATATCTCATCAATCCACACAAACATGTCATCAATCCACACAAATACCTCATCAATCCCTACAAATATTTCCAGGGGCTCTCAGAGGATGGTCCCAGACTCTGCTCAGTGGTGTCAGTGACAGGACAAGGAGTAATAGACATAAACTAAAACACAACAAGTTCCCCCTCAGCATAAGGCAGAACCTCTTTCCATAGTTGTGGCAGAGCCTGGAACAGCTGCCCAGGAAGTGTGTGCAGTGTTCCTATCTGGAGACATTCCACATTCCTGGATGTGTCCCTGTGTCACCTGCTTCAGGTGACCCTGCTTTGGCAGGGGGTTGGAGTGGATGGTGTCCAGAGGCCCCTTCCAACCCCAACTGTTCTGTGATTCTGGTTCACAGGGTGCTATAGGAAGCAGTGGCCAGGCCCCTTCCCAGGGGGGCTCCTGTGTCCCCCAGGGCTTCTGGTTTTGTTGTTTCTGTGCTCAAGTGTTTCCCTGTTTTGTTCCTAGTACGAGGCTTGCAAGCTGAACAGCCAAGAAGTGGTGGAGGAAGATAAAAGACTTAAACTGCCACCAAACTGGGAAGCAAAAAAAGCTCGTCTGGAGTGGGAGCTGAAGGTGCAGGAAAAGAAGAAGGTAAAGACACAATTAGAGCTGCCCATGACAGCCCAGGTGCCTGCAGTGACACTTCCTGATGGCTGGACAATCTTGGGAGCTTACACAGATGTTACCCTCCCAAAATCCACGTCCTAAATTAGGCTACTGATTACCTAAATTATTGTCCTGCACCAGAGGTTGACTGGACTGATCTAGGGAGTTGTAGCTAAGTTTTGGGCTTGGCCACTGGGTTATTGTTGAAACTGCAGTGTTCCTTGTCCTGTGCCAGGAATGTGCAGCAAGAGGAGAGGACTATGAGCGAGTCAAACTGCTGGAGATCAGTGCTGAGGATGCTGAGAGGTGGGAAAGGAAAAAGAAGAAGAAAAATCCTGATCTGGGGTTTTCAGGTAGTGGCTTTAACCACCCCGTTGTGTTCATAATGAACACCTGTGTTGGTATTTCAGGTGAAAACTGGAGCAGGAAATAAACCCCTTCTCCTTGACATTGTTTGTTCCCAGACTATGCGGCTGCACAGCTGCGCCAGTACCAGAGGCTGACACGGCAGATCAAACCCGACCTGGAGCAGTACGAGAAGCTGAAGGAGCAGTAGTAAGTTCTGTGGTATTTCCAAACAATTGGCAAACACTGGAGGCTTAAATGCTTTCAGCACATGCATGTTCCCGTGTAGACTGTGATGTTAAACAATCTTTAACACCATTTCAAAGTACAGGATGATAACCTACCCAGCTGTCTGTGCTTTGGGAGGCTGAGGAGTAGTGGAATAATTAATGAGGTTCATTTCTTCAAACTTGATGTTACTGAGTTTGAAGAAATATTTAGTCAATTAGATCATATTTCAATGCATGATTACTCATTCTTGGAGTAGATTTAGGTTTTGTTTTCAACAGCCCAGTTTGGTTTAAGAACAGACTAGTGGAAGGTGTCCCTGCCCATAGGAGGGGTGGGACTGGATGGTGTTTAAGGTCTGGGATTCTATGAACTCTCAGTCAATAGTTGTGTAACCCACTGTCCCTCTCATCCAGCGGGGAAGCGCTTTATCCCACCTCTGACAGCCTCCTGCACGGAACTCACGTGCCATCTAAGGAAGGGGTTGACAGAATGGTTGCAGATCTTGAGAAACAGTAAGTAAATCCTGAGCTCAGGGCTGTGACAGAGCAGCTCGGGGCAGTGGGACGGTGTCCCACAGCTGCCCCTGCCTTGCAGGATTGAGAAGCGGGAGAAGTACAGCCGGCGGCGGCCCTACAATGACGACGCTGACATTTACTACATCAACGAGAGGAATGCCAAGTTCAACCAGAAGGCAGAGAGGTTCTATGGGAAGTACACGGCCGAGATCAAGCAGAACCTGGAGAGAGGCACGGCCGTGTGAGTGTCCCCTCGGGCCCAGCACCCAGCCCTGCATCGGGCCAAGGCGGGAGAGACTCTGCGGGCAGTTGTATCAAATAAATCCATTACAGCTGTTGCTTTTGAAAGTCCATAGTAGGTTTAATGTGCTAGAAGTAATGTGTGTAACTGCAGCTGTATACAGCTTTTACTGGCAGGAGTAACCAGCCTTGTGCAGGCTCCTGTTCTAATTAAAGACCAGCTTTAGTCTAACTTCAGAGTTGGGTGTTTGTTCTTCAGTAGCTGAAGTTGTTTATCAACAAGATAAAAAAACCCTCGAGGACTGTGAGCTGAGGTTCCCATGAAAAAACAGCTTCCCCAGCTGTCTGGCACATGCCAGTGCTGGAGTTCCTCCCTGGCTGCCCATCCTCACCGAGAGGGCGAGAAAGGGGGACAAGATAAACACATGATCCTTAGTGCATTTGCCAATCTGATCTTGGACATTTAACAGTTCCTTAAAGAAACTTCCAGACACAAGCAGTGAAATTCAGTTTATTTTACTGGTAAGTTACTTATACAAAAGTTTAACCATTTGCTCCAAGTCCATGCAAGAGCCTGTTGACTTCTCCCATCTTTCTCCCCAGAGCAGGGGTCTGGGTGAGTGGTGGAGCCATTACAGGCAGCATAACTTGTACCCCTGTCAGCGTGAACCCCCCTCCATCAACTGCACCTTTTTCCTGCCTCACAGCGACCCTTAGAAGCTGTTTTTAAAGCAAACTAAATAAACACAAGCCTGTGGTAACTTGAGTTCAGCATTCCAAGGTGCAGAAGGGACAGGTTGCTCACAGTGCAGTATGTGACAGTGGGAAGGGTGGTCACTCCACCTACAGCAGTCACAGATACATCCTAGGCAAGCTTTCCACTTCCAGAAAGATATCCAGAGAAGGTACTCGAGGCTCTAAACTAGGCACACCCTGGGCAAGAACTATTCCAGCATAAAGATCCCTTTCAGAATGATGCAACTACCTGCTATTGTACCTTGTGATAACAGTCAGGTAAGTGAAAGCTAAACCTACAAGTAACAACATACAGAACATACTCGTAACACACATCTAACACTTGACACATTAAGCCAGTGCAAAACTAAACTTTATTCACTTGAAGTAAACAGTTACACAATGTAAATCCAAGTGTCCAAAGAACAGCTACTCAGCTATTGTTTAGAAAAAGTTACCCACCTGCAAGTTCTAGTCCGATAAAGCAATACAAAATATTTACAAATATACACAAGATTCCCATCTGTGGCTTCTGGATCAGTGTGCTCTATCTGAAAGAGAAACCTAAGATTCCAAAAATTAAGATCTCAAAATAAATACTTAGTATTAACAAATCTTCAACCCCATCAGAAAGTCTCAATCTCTCTACTGAAGGATGTGAAATGCTGCAGTCAGTGAGAATCCCCTCAGCGTGCCCGGAACAGGGCACTTCTGGGTGAGAAGTTTAAGAATGTTTTCTTCTCCTCCTTCTTGACAGGAACCCACTGCCCATAGGGACTTCCCTTCTTGTCATCTTCCCTTGCTGGAGAAACTATTGGTTCCTTAACAACATGGCTCACTGGCTTCTGCAGGGCTGGCTTTGCCATTGTGTTCTGGAAAAGAAGAAGTTTCCTGTAAGGAAAGGTACTAAAAACTGTCACAATTCAAGGGGTACAAATCCAGTACATTTATCTGTACTGATCACTAAAATGTTTTCTCTCCAGCTCTTGGAAAACCTGATGCTTACTGAAGTATCAGCTATGTACACTTAACTGACACAGGATTCAGGAAGTTCCCTCGAAGTTTGCATTACTAAAACATGTAACTTGAAGTAAGTTCTGGTTTGAACTAGTTCAAGTTGCTAAGCCTTAAGTTTCATCTTGTTGTAGCACTTTCAAGTCTATAGTACAGTACAGATGTTCAGTGCTATTAGGTGTAGAGGTAAACACCCATTTTAAACACACTGCTGTAGGACTTACAGTGCTCTACTGCTGAAGGACTGACCAGGGAGTCATTATCAAACCATTACATTCATTTTGTTAGCATTATTAAGAATCTTTCATTTGGAAACCAGTGCTGGGAAAAGCCTAAGACAGGAGGGCTGAAGTACTGGAATTCCATCCTGGGAAATCACTTACATTAGGACTGAAGGAAATGCTCCTCTGTATGGTTGTTCTCTCCATCCCACTCTTGTTCATGTCTTCTGCTGCACTTCTGGGTTGCTAGAGAAGAGCACACACAGCGTAAGTGGGAGGACACATCACTCCATGCAAGGTCAGGCAGTTACTACAGAGCATGAACTTTCTGGCAGAGTTGTTTCAGGTATTTACATCAAAAGTAGCTGTAAAGCTACTGGATATGCAAAGAGAAAAATATTGAACCCAATTGAAAATGCATTCAGTATTTTTACCAACATGGTGGTGCCAATTCAGGTGTGTTTGGGCGCGATATCCACGCCCCAGTTACAGTTTATAGGAATTCAAAGAGTCACAGCATCAACTGTCACACAAGTGCAGTGACAGAGCAAGTGGCATTAAGTTCTGCATAACCATCCTGCAGAGCTTTGGATAATGACAATAAACTTATCTGCAAGTGATGCAGGCCTCTTCTTCTGTACTCTCTCAACATCTGGAATATATTGCATATATTTATGAAAGGGATGCCTGTACCATTTGTGTAAAACCCTTAGTAAATTTACTTCCATTTGCAACAGCAGTATCTGACTGATGTACAGTTATTGCAGGTTTGTATTTACCATGACTCAGGTTAACACACTACAACACAACCAAACTAAAATTCAGTTTAAGCTGCTCAAGTTTCTCCCTCCCTTGAATTCACAGCAGCTACAGCCCACGAGTCCCTTAATTACCACCAGATTTTCTTCATCATGTCTGGAACCATAGTCATGATTTCTATAAGACAGAAATAAAGTATGTAAAATGCATTGTGTGCTTGGGTATGGAATTTCTGGGAAACAGTTTGTTGCACATGAAAAGCTTTTAACAGTTCAAAAAAGGCAGAAAGATTTAACCTTAAAAAAAAACAAAAACAACCCACACTATTCACTAGGTTTGGCAAGGAGACTCTTGCTTTTAGGTCAGAAAGACAAACTATTTGAATTAATGGGCAATATCCCATTAAAAGGGTAAGTCAAAAGGACAAGCTACATTCTCTGCTCCTTCCCCACCTGTCATTATTGGACAGCCTGCACAGGCTCAGTGGATCAACCACCTCTCCCAGGTCCATTGTGCTTTCAGCTTAAGGCAAAGTCTAGAGGTTTCTAGAGCACTTTTTGTTCAAGAGTTTGAATTCATAAGCACAAACTCCAGTTAAACTAGAACACATCCATGCAGACAAGTTTTAAGAGGTGTTTACCTTTTCAGTGAGAACACTGCAGTCCATACTTACCTCAGCTGACTCTCCAGGTTCTTCTCGCTCCTGTTTTTCATTTTTTATCTCTTTGGCAGGAGCAGGGATCTTCAAGCTTGCTGGCAAGACAATGTTATCTGTTCCCAGAGCTTTGGCAGCATTGGCTTTTGCAATTTCCAAGAGTTCCCTCTTGTCTAAACGAGGAAGGAAAAGAAAAAAGTGCCTTGCGTTATGTTTAAATCCACATGTACTTACTCAGACAAGCCTAAAAACTGCAGCTTTGTTGTCACTGCATCTACGTAAGCACCAATTGTGGCCAACGCCATCAGAACTTGGGAAATTTCACTTCAGTTCAAGTGCAAAGAATATGCTCTGAACTTTGTTAAATACGTTTTCATAACCACAGAGATTTTCTTCCATGCTGCCATTATCAACTGTGCTCTGTAAAGCCAGTAAACAAAGGAGAATTTGACTGGTTACAGTAAGCTGTACGCTTTGAGGCTCTCACACAGTTCAAGTCCCTAAAAACGTACCTTTTTCACTGAGATGGAGAGGTGACCTACTGCGGGATCTGGTCCGTGACCTGCTTCTCCAGCTCCTGTAAGCCTCGGGATATATGGTGCGCCCAAATCCGTAGTACCTGCGGCCTCTGGACCGTGACCTGCTCCTTGAGTAGGACCTTCTGTAGTGGGCTCTGCCGCGGGACCAGGACCTGCTGCGGGAGCGGTAGCGCGGCGGGGAGCGCCGGTAGCGCCGGTAGTGCCTGGCGTGGTACCTGCCCCGGTAGCGCCGGGAGCCACGCGACCTCGACCGGCTGCGCGAGTAGGAGCGGGAGTATCGCCGGTACCGGCGGGATCCGTTCCTTCTGGCCCGGGACCGGGAGCGGGACCGGGAGCGGCTCCAGCTCCTGGAGGAAGCCGAAGAGCAGCTGCTCGAGCTGGAGCGGGAGCTGCACGACGATCTGCTCGATGACCTGGTTGAGGACCTGTCACAGCTTTGCTTGGACCTCACAGACGACTCTCTCTTCTTGGGCGAGCTGAGGGTTAAGTCATCCATGAAACCTGTCATATCTTCTGTTTTCTGCACACAGGTACTTTCAGAAGCTGTTTCTGTTTTTACTGCTGTCCTGCAATGCCCAGTCTCTGTTCCTGTTGTTGGGTGGGGAGTGGGAAGTTAATTATTTCTGTGCATCACACCAACAAAGGTGATGACACACAGGCAAAAAGTTCAAGAGTAATTAAACACAGTAGCAGTCTCAGCCCGTTTATCAGCATGTTTTGAACATCACAATTTTGTTTCAGGATTTTCTCTCCTATAGTCACTCAGAAGACTGAAATATGAAATTACAGGAGAAAAAGGCTTCAGTTTAAACCAGGAGTAGTTCTGTGTAGAATTCTGGAGAGATGTAGGTTTGTGCAAGTTTTCAATGTAATTCTTTGTGTAAAAGGTACAAGTTAATACCCTTTTTCTCCAAACAGAATTTTCAAGATATTCTATTTTCACTCTACCCTAAATGCAACCTATTGCATCTACGATGCAAAATAACCACTTGCCTTCCAGATCAGTACAAATTGAGTAGTTTTCTTCTACAGTTCCAGAAGTACCTTCAAGGTACAAAGTAGCCACTTCAAGCCCTTGACTCACCGGATACCACTTGTGCGGAACACACCACTCGTTGTGGTGATATATTAATAATTAAAATGGCTGTCGCTCTACTGGCAGCCATTTTACAGCTCCAAAGGTTACTCGGGTGTAAGGATCTTATCACAGGACTTAAGCCCTGACTTACGTAACCACTGTACAGTTCCAGGAAGCTTGTTTAACCCCAAATTCCCATCTGTGCTCAATACACAGTTAGCAAACAGATCTAAGACCCTTACTGAAACCTGTAATTTAAGCCTGTCTGCCTGACGCACTTCCCTCGGTACGACTACAGCTGAAGTTTCACTTCTCCACCTCCACCCCAGGGCCAAGGTCACAGGCGCTGTGCGCGACACAGCTCGGGCGGTAAATCGCGATATGTCCCCCCAGCGCTAACCGCGGTGTCCGGGCCCTGCCCGGGGCACTTACCGCTGGGCGCGGCCGGGCAGCCCCTCGGCTGGTTCTCCTGGGGCTCCTGGGCGCTCCTGTGGAAACCAAAAACCAACAGCCGCCCGTGAGCGATGCGATGCGCGGCCCCGGCCCCGCCGCGGCCCCCCGTGCCGCCCGTGCCCCCGCGCGGCCTCACCGGCCCCAGCCGCCCGGGCTGCCCCCGCACGGGTCCTGAGGGGACAGCCCCGCTTCCTGAGTCACGCCCATCGCGCCGCGCCGCGCTGCTCCCGCCGCAAGACAGTGGCGATACGGCAGCGATAGAGCCGCAATAGAGCTGCGACGGAACCGCGATAAAGCCACAGAGCGCTCCAGCCGCCGGCTCCGCTCCGCTCCGTCCCGCCGCCCGGCACCGACTGAGAGCCGGCCCAGAACCTTCCAGAACGTCCCCCCGTTACGCAACCCGCGCGCCGAGCCCGCATGCGCGGGGAGGGGACGGCAGGCCCCGCCCCCCGGGCCCCGCCCCCGTCCTGCGCGCGCGCTGCGCCTGCGCGTGGGCCCCGCCGCGTCCCGTGACGGGGAGGGGGGAGAGAGGGGCGGGGGCGGCGGTGAGAGGGGGGAGAGGGTGGGAGGGTAAGGGGGGTGTGAGGGGGTAAGGGGTGAGATAGGTGAGGGATGTGCGGTGTGAGGGGTGAGAGGGGTGAGATGGGTGAGGGATGTGCGGTGTGAGGGGTGAGAGGGTGAGGGGTGTGCGGTGAGGGGGTGAGGGATGTGAGGATAAGGGATGTGCGGGTAAGGGGTGAGAGGGTGAGGGGGTAAGGGGTGTGCAGGTGAGGGGTGTGAGGGGTGTGCGGGGCCGGGGGTGCTCGGTGTGCGGATAAGGGGTGTGCGGTGAGGGGTGTGAGGGTGAGGGGTGTGCGGGGCCCGGCTCGGGGTGTGCGGGGTGCTCGCGGTACGGGCTGCGCGCAGCTCCCGGGCCGTGCGGGTCCTTAAGGGGCAGCTTGAACCTCCCTGCCCAGCTGCACGCTCCATGCCCCGTGCTTTCCTCTTCGAAATAAACCTGGGTTTTTTCCCTCCAGTTCTTCCAAGTGCTGAAAAATGTCGGGTTTTCTGGAGAGCCTGAGGTGCTCGGAGTGCGTGGACTGGGGAGAGAAACGGAACACCATCGCTTCGGTGGCCGCGGGAGTGCTGGTACTGCTGTGCTTACCCTGCTGTCAGGCCTCTTAGGTGTAGTCAGCTGTCAGGGAGCTAAAGATTATTAGCAGTTTGGAAGTCTCCTCTTTCAGGTAACAAGTGGCAGGATGGGAGGAAACAGCCTCAAGTTGTGCCAGGGCAGGTTTAGATTGGATTTTTGCAAAAATTCCTTCATTGGAAGGATTGTAAAGCATTGGTACGGGCTGCCCTGGGCTGCAGGGGAGTCACCATCCCTGGAAGTGTTTAAAAAATGTGTGGATGTGGCACCTGGGGACGTGGTTTAGTGGTGAACATGGTGGTGCTGCCTTAGTGGTTGGACTCCACCATGGTAGAGGGCTTTTCCAACCTTAACACTTCTATGAAGGGGTAAGAACAAGGATACTGTCCTTGTATGTGGCAGCAAAGTTAAGAACAAAATCTGTTCTGGTTTCTTGTATCCACATGTTGCTTAAGCTTCACAGCTTCTACCCACATAGTAACTACTGGAGTAGGTTCCAAGCTGACAGCAAAACTAGTTACACTATCACTTTACTCTGTGTTGGAGACTGTAAGAATGATTTTATATATTAATGTCATTTTTTCTAGAGCAATGCTAGATATTGTATAAAGGCTGGTGTATGTATTTTAAGCCACTGTGCTCTTCTTTCTTTCTCTGTAGTTTTTTACAGGCTGGTGGATAATCATAGATGCAGCTGTAAAATACCCTAAAGTGGAAGACTTCAACCACTCTTACCATGCCTGTGGGGTTATAGCCACCATTGCATTCCTGATGTAAGGGTCATTTCTTGATCAGAGCTACACGCTCCTAGAACTTACTTTGTGCAATTACTAAGAGGCTGTAAATGGAGAGGCCTTCTGGCAGTTTTGTCCTGTTTTTCTCCCTCAGGATCAATGCGGTGTCCAATGGGCAGGTGCGAGGGGACAGTTACAGCGAGGGCTGCCTGGGGCAGACAGGTACAGCTGCAGCTCCCACTGAGGGCTGTGCTCTGTGTGCTGTGTGCCTCGTGTGTCACAGAGTGATGGCCATCCTCAGACACAGTCACAAAACATCCCTCTCTCTTGTTCCAGGGGCTCGGATCTGGCTGTTCATTGGCTTCATGATGGCTTTTGGATCTCTCATTGCTTCCATGTGGATCCTTTTTGGAGGCTATGTTGTTAAAGGTGAGGCCTGATCCATTTGTTGAAGTTTAAAATATTTCAAATGACTGCTGAATTTTAGAGCTTATTTTTGGATAGTTTCTGGGCAGTCCCAGTTTTAATATTTTGGTTCCCTACACACCACTGTTGAATAGTATTATTAATATTGGGAGGGATTTTATCTACTTCTAGGTCACAGACTTTTAACCTAGCCTATAGAAACACAGGTCTCACTCAACTGGGAACTGCATGGACGTAATTAAACTGCTGCAGTTTTATGGGAATAATTCCCTAGGGGAGCACTTATTCCCAGAACACAAATTAGTGAATTTATGAAGATTGGTCCCAGAGCCTATATGCTAAATTGGCAAAAGGGCAAATGACATGTCAGAAATGGGATATGCTTGAAAATGGAAATTTATGGAGATTTTCTTCTTTTGTTAGAAAAACCAGTGGTATACCCAGGCATAGCTGTGTTTTTCCAGAACGCGTTCATCTTTTTTGGGTACGACTATCTTCCTTTGTTTGTTTCTTATCTAATCTGTTTGTAATGATAAAAACTGAAACTTGCTGTAATCTGTTTTTCCCTTAAGCCCTGTTTTGTAATCAGACCTGTATGAAGACTGGTAAAGGCAGCAGATCTCTGGGATCTGTCTGCACAGATTTCATGCAGGACACAGAACTGGATTTACAAATACCACAGTTTTCTCCCTGAAATCATGTATTTAAAATAAGAGGGATTTGACTTGCTCCACTATGTGCTTATGTGCCTTTGTTCTGCTTTAAACAGAGGTCTGGTCTTCAAGTTTGGTCGTACGGAAGATTTGTGGCAATGAACTCGCCTCTGGAAGTGTTCTGGCCAGGCTGGGTTTTAACTGCACACTCCCAATGTTTTGTAAAGCCATTTTGTAAACAGTGACCTTCCATTATGTCAAAAGATAAATCAAGGAAAGCTGAAAGCACTAAAACTTCCAGCTCTATTGTTTCATTTTTTACTCTGGTATGTCCACTTAAATGTCGTGCTGTTTTTGACAAATGTAAAATTGCTACAAGTAACAGTGGAGTCACTTTTCTGATACATTTCCTACAAATAAACAGGATAGTGGAATATGGATGTATTTAACCAGCTGTTTCTATGACGTTATTTACAATTAGAAACTTATTACAATGCTTTAAAACAACTTTTTAACATATATTTATTAAATATTTCCTATATCTGGACAATATAACCATTTCTTCAATTTCAAATCTTATTGGTTTGTGGTTTTTCTTGCATAATATAGAACTATGTTGCTTTGGGATTTTTTTTTACCCGTCCCTGAATATTTAATTTATCCTATGGTGATAATGAAGAAGTGTCTAGCAAGTAACAACTTACTGTTGCCGTGAGTGACACTGAAGAGGCACAAATTACATAGTGGCTCTGGATAGAAGTAGCTCATCCACAAAGCTTGTGCTCAGCTATTTTCTAACCATGGAAAGAAAAGGAAAAGCACTCTTCAGATGGAATTCTCTCTCTGGAAAAAGGACTGCTGAGACAGGGAGAGCCACAGGGAGAGTTCTGATGGGTCTGCCCCTTCCTGTGCATTCACCCAGGCTAGTTGCTCAAGAAATCAATGATAAGGGAGATGGAATAAAATATTACTCATTTAAAGACAGAAAACAGCAGTTTGTGTTGCAGAAGTTGTTTGGTTGGTTCCTGGAAAGTTAAGAAAGTGAAGGACACAAGCTGAGCCTGGATGACACTGTTACTCACGTAGTAAATGCTGTGTTAACTGTGAAGTGACCCTGCGTGTGTCCAGGCTGGTGGCAGCTGATTAACTCAGCACATCACGGGCTCTTTTGTGACCTAGAAATAAGAAACACTGGCCCTTCCTCTGCAAGTAATTTTTTATTACTGAAAACCTGTCTCATTTCTGTAACTGTAATGATGTGCTTTCCTAAACATGTAATGAATGAATGAGGTCAGTGAGCATCAAAGAACAGCCTTGTCCTCAATGTCACATGTTTCCTCATTCACTTTTAACAAGTCTGCTGAATAAATAAAAACAATCACATTTGGACGACTTTATTAGGTAAGCATTTTTGAAAGAGTTTTTCTATGTCAGCTATTTTTGAAACGAAGAAGAAACACTGAGGATCACAATCCACTTAAAAACAAGAGTTCACTTGGAGAGAATCCTCTGTGATCAGGCCCCAGAGTCCCCTGCTTGTCTTGGAGTAAGACCCTTCCAAAATTGAGTCTTGGCATTGGTCCCAGGCAGCTCTGAGGATTATTCCCTCAGTGCCCCCAGCTGGCAGCTGACTCTGTGGTGGTACAGGCTGGCCCTACACAGATGCTGACCTGAGGTCTACTCAGATTTGGCAGCAAATGCCAAATTGATTTCAGGGGCACCATCCACAAGCAGAACAATTGAACTTCTTGCCATTTGAACTTCCAAATAGCCCGAGCCAAGTAATGACAGATTTGTCTTTAAGCAGTCGGTGAACTCAAGAAGTCTGGCAGGATACAGAGTTTGGCCCTGGCCCAGCTCACTCATCAAATCCTTGCTTAACAAGGCCTTCAACAGAATCAATTTAGCTTAAAAACACATACTTGAGTACTTTTCTAGATAAGAAGTGCTCCTTGAAAAACTACACTTTGAAATACATAATTTTGGCTTTTAAACATGGGAGCTAAAAGTAAAGTTTCCAAGCATTTGGCCTGATAAGCCATTACAATCATGAATGCAGCCAACTTTTTTGTACATATCTAAGGTAAGACCAACAAAGCAGAAAAACTAAATGCAAGTTTGCATCTGTGAGTTTACACTGAGTCTCTTTGAAGAATAACTAGTTTAATACTAATTTTTTTGTGTCTCCACTGGGATGGCTTTTGTGGGCCTGGGAACTGATATTTCAGTGCTCTTTCAACACACCATTGCTATTCATTTTCTCTAGTGACAAAAAGGAAAATCTTATCTTAGTCAGCTGGGATCCTCCATTCAAAATCCAACAGCCAAATGGGGAAACTGTGAAGACAAACATTCTTGTATCAGAATATTTTATACATCAAAACATTGTACAAAAAATACCCCAGTGGAAAACCCAATTAGAAGCTTATTTCCATCTGTTTCTTTTTTCTGTAATTCAGATACAGCACCACAATGAGCACCTACAGGTGCCCAAGGCCTGTGTTTGTGCATCAAACAAAATGTGCTGTGAAATGGAATATCCCTTTATAAATATTTTTAATTCAAACACCTGGAGTTCTTCATCAAGGTGCTAAATATACTCTCACACAGTTACTTTTACATGTAAACTTACCTCCCAATAAAACTGGTCTTCAAAATACTTTGATACAGGGATGATCTTAAGCAGTCTGGTGTTTAAGACAGAACCTATTTGTAAAATAAGATATATCCAATATAAATGTAAACCTCAGGGAAAGGGGAAGAGTGTGTGTAACTGGAGGTTTCTTAGTAACATGTATCCAAATGTACCAAAACACGAATTCAGAAGGAAGTGCTTCAGCAGAGCCCCTTGACTCAAGCTGACCTTTGCTACAAAGAGGGAAGACTGCCAGGATCAAGGCTTGTGATATTAAAATTAATTACTTTTGGTAAAACCCAATTAAACAGCCCACTAGACTCTAAAAATACATCAAAATTATTAACTTCTTGCATGAAAATATTGGCCGAATAAGGCCATTTCTCTTTTACTCCAGACAGAATCAACAGCTGTAGAAATGCAGCAGCTGCCACAAAACAGAACATCACGTGGCACCCACGTGAGCCCTGCTGATCCCAAACCAGTCAGGATCAAAGGCCTGGTGATGCAGCTACTGACGTTAGTGAAACTCTGCACATCTACACCAACCAGCAGAAGAAGTGACAAGCCCTAAATAGCATTTTCTGTCACTAAGACAATACCCAAATGTAAACATATTTTCATCTTCACACATCTCCTGTGTGAAATTTGAAGGCAGCTGTTAAGCATTGCTTAAAATAAACTTCAGCACTGCAATAATGATTCTGCTGGGTTATTGATGTGGAACACATCTCTTCTTCAACGACTGGCTGTGAAGAGTCCCTGGCATTCATGTTTCCATGGCTGCTTTACAAACTATTTACCCATAGAAACTTGTTCCAAGGAAACATGGAAGAAATTACTGGAATGTGTTTCAACACTGACCTGTAATAAAACCTGTTATCAAGGCAATGCTGATGGTCTGGCAGAAGGCACCAACATGAAGAAGTACCAAATAATCCATACTGAAAAGCAAAACAAGTGTTTCACCTTTTACACTTGCTGAATTTAGCAATAAGACTGTGAATGAATCTGTATCTAAACAGTATTTTACACCAAAACCTCTCATCAAAACTCTGTTATGTTCAAATCTCTCTGCAGCTGCAGTCGGATGTTTTAGAAGATCCTACCAGAAAATGAATACAGACTTCACAGGACATATTTAGTCCTTAGAAACCATCATTGTGGTACTAAAATATCATTGAATTTGTTTCAATAAGAACATGACTAGAAGTGTAAGGCCCTCATGCTGCACTCTGATTTCTGCCTCCCTTCCATTAGCATACAAAGCTCCTCAAAACACCTTAGATCTGAAATGAGTCTTGGAAGGAGGCACATCCCCAGCTTTCATCTCCTGTGTCTGCAGTATTTAGTATCAAATAAAAAGAGAGCCAGAAAAGAGGACCCAAAGCTGATATAAAAGTTTTGATCCAAAGTCTGTTCATCTCTCAAAGCCCTTTTTTTTTGGACTTATCTGGTATAAAACAATTTATCTGTGATGACACTCGGGCTCTCTGTATGTATGAGACCTCTTCTCAGGGAACACTGCAATAATGATTATTTAAGCCTATTATTTAACAGCAAGAATTTAGGTACCTTGATGAATTAGTCCATTCTCTTACGACTACGAGAACAACCTGGGCAAGGACTCCAAGCACAGCAGGCAAGCCAAAGGTGAAATGAACTCCAGAAGTATCATGAATTTTGAGAGGAGGATTCAAGCAACTCTGCGAAGAAGAAAAGATTTAATTGATACACAGAAACACAAGCTGATAATTGCATATTGTCTACTGCAGACCTAGAGAATTTGCAAGTTGCATTCCTGCACTCTGCTCAAAACATCTCAGGTTTCCTAGTTTTAATCTCTTTGAAAAAGAGGTGACCCTTGAGGTATCCTTCATTGGAAAAGACATTTACAGAGCTTACACAAAAACAACATCAGGTTTTGAGTGGTACCTGTAAACAGTGAGATCCCAATATGGTGATGACACTGCCAAGCAGACCCAAAATCATGGCAATCCAAGGGTGACTGATACTCTCTGCTGCATAACTAATAGTGACCCCCCCAGCCAGTACTGCACTGTGGATATGAGTCTGCAAAAGAGAACAACAAAAACATGGAGTTAAGGGACTTTTTATTTAGTGATAGAACAAGGGGGGATGGCTTTAAACTGAGAGAGGGAAGGTTTAGATTAAATACTAGAAAGAAATTCCTCCCTGTGGGGGTGGGCAGGCCCTGGCACAGGTTGGGCACAGAAGCTGTGGCTGCCCCATCCCTGGAAGTGTCCAAGGCCACGTTGGACAGGGTGTGGAGCCATCTGGGCTAGTGGAAGGTGTCCCTGCCCAGGGCAGGGGGTGGAACAAGATTGGCTTTAAAGTTCCTTCCAACCCAAACCATGCTGTTATTCTATGATGACTGTCAGGCTCAAAGCCTGGACTTGTTTTTAGTGAACAGCTATTATATTTTCAGTGTATTACTGAGATTAACAGAAAGATCTTCTCCATGCAGGGATTTTCTCTCATGCCTTACCATTCTGAATTTTCCATCCTTTGCAGTCAGAGCAGACAACATGAAGGCAGTTACAGCACTCACTGCAAGGGCAAAGTAGGTGTTGAGGATTGCTTTCGTCTTGGACTCAGCCAGTAGAGAATTGAAGCTTGGCCAGAACACCCAGAGAAAGACAGAGCCTTGGAGACAAAGATAAGAAACTCTCATTACCTGCTCTAAACCACAGTGAATCCATCACATCTGGAGTGCCCACAGTTTGCATTCTCTGTAATTACCAAAGTGTAAAGAGAGGATAACCTTTCACAGAGCAGACAGCCCTTAGAGGCACCTGCTTCTCTAACACCTTCCCTGACAGAATGTGCCACAGTAATGTCAAAGAGAGGACAAAGCCCAGCTCTGCTGGCATCTGCCTGGTCCTTCACAGCCCTGAAGGTAGAATGGTCTTTTCAAGAACACCCTTAACATCACCTCTGTATTGTCCCTTTAAACACAGGTTCAGATACAAGCAGGAACAATTCTACTGCTGATTCCCAAACAATCACATTCTGCACAGGCACCAGGGGATTGCTCCTTAGCCAAAAGTTCTGCTCCTTTTCATGGAACTGTGCAATAACTGTTCAGAACTGGCTGTGAGAGAAGCCAGGGAGGATGGAAAATGGCTCACATGGTACAAACCACTGTAAAAAAAACCCCAAGTGCACTTTGGTATGTCTTTTGCCTTGGCTGCCAGTCTGACCGGTACTGGTTGTCTTGCCTCCTGGCGGGGTTTGAAGAGAAAAAGAGGATGAACTGAATAATAAGAACAGAATCCTCTCTACCTCTGGTGATCTTTAATTCTCCAGCAAACAAGAACTCCAGGAACACAAAAGAGCAGCATTTAAATTTCTTTTTCCCCTCATCTGGGCAAAGACTAACTAAGAATTAGACTCTGTGGACCCCTGCAGGAAGATCTTAGTTCAGCTGGTGGCAGTTACACAACAGCAGTCAAAATAATAAAGAAACCAAATTACTTCCATAAGAAAAAGATATGTTCAGCCTATCCTCCCTCAGATCCTTTCTCATGTGCTGCCTGTATCACATCCCCCACCCTTCAGGAGGCTTTTATCTTTTCATTTACAGTACTAGGCAGGGACTGCCTTTTTATATCTCTGTACACCACCTTGCAAAACAAAACTGAGCCTTGGCCCCAGCTGGGAACTGTGAGCACTAATGAAATACAAGTTATGACCTCAACTTTGGCACACAGGTTCCTCACCAATGTGCCTAGACAAGGCCAAAGGGGACAACTTGGCTATGAAAGGGGATGGTTAACCTGGAGAAGGAACAGTTAACCTGGCACTGCCTTTATACTGAGGCTGACCAAAGCAAACCCAGCCACAGCCTGAGCAGGAGTGGCCTCTGTGCCTGGTAGGAAACGGGGGGAGACCCACCAACCCATTGTCAGAAACCACGAACCACACAAGCAGTTTTTGCGCCTGGCTCATTCAGACCTGCAGTTTGGATTCAAACCCTCCAGCGTGCTGTGGCCAGCCCCCCCAAACCTCCCTTATGTTCTCACTGCAACCTCTTCTTCCAGCTGAGGTGCTGAAGCCAATGACTTACCCAGCATTGAGAACAAGTCTGATTTTGGGGTGCTCCTGTTCTTGTCCAACCCTGGGGAGGGCTCAGGGAAACAGGATGTGACTGCCAGCCCAAAGTAGGCTCCAAACAGGTGCACATGCATCAGGCTGAGATGATCACCAACCTGTATCAACAGAATATTCCAATTTGTGGTCTATGTCATGCCACAAGAAGCTTTTGGTGCAGTTCCTGATATAGTTGTACAGGTAGTCTCCCAATAAGTGATTTATTTTTACAGTCCCTCAGCTTATGCTTGAGTTACTTATGTGAGATTGACTTATCTGAACTCAATGCAGCTCCTAAACACACGATCCATACACAGAGGGTTTGGGCTCTGTTTGCACTGTATGGTAAATGCAGGCCTGATGCTGCTGGGCAGACTGGGCTGGCACACCATTCCCACAGGAAATCTGCCAGGCTGAACTGGCACAGGGAGGGGGTAAAGTTTAAGGCAATTAGTGCCTTACTATATGTCAAGGCTTTCATTCATCTGTTGGGGATGGTCACGGCATGGGCAAGGCCAAATGCACTACATCCTAACCCATCAGATCAGCTCGCCCTTCAAAGCCAAAAATACAGATATAGAGATATAGAATGTACAGGGTTTGGAGTTTGATGGCCTTAGGTATAACCCCAGAATCAGACTTCATCTCTTAAGGAAAACATAGCCACAATCTAACTGAGGAGAGATAAAACACACCAATGTTCCTGTCAGCAGAGCACTAACAAACTATCAAAAAAAGGCAACATTCCAAAGTCCCAGTGAAATCATGGTACAGTACCTCTAGGAATGTCCTGTTGATCCATCTGCTCACATAGAAAACTATTAATTCCACAAGTGTCATCACAATTAACTGCACAAGATTAATCTTCCCAAGAACAGCTCCAGTGGAGATGATCACAGCAGTCATGCTTATAATAGCCTTCTCTATACTGCAAGAAAGAAAAGAAAAAAATAATTCTGTATCAGGATGACAGTAGGGCCAATAAAGAAAGAATGACACACCGTAGAATGTACTTAAAAACCCAAAGCCTTCTAAAATGTCTGCAAATATGACTATACTAAATCCCAAATAGGTCCATATAACATAGCATTAACCTCCATAAAGAGTAATTAGCAGTTCTGAATTATTCCAATTCTAATAGGAACTAATTACCTTTTCAGAACACCTTCATTTGCCCCTGGATAAAAGAAAATGAATAAATCTTCTACCAACACAGAGCACTGGACACCAAGTACAATGATCAGGAGGTTGAATCCAGTGCTGCTAAACCCGTATCTTCTCAGAACCATCAGGAAAAAGCCAAACCCAAAAATCACCATGTGGTTGACATCTTGAAATTCTGCATGACAGAAAAGACCAAGACAACAATGAAATTATTAATGCAGACTGGATTTCTGGTTGAAAAAAATCAATTAAAAATCACAATTAACTAAGAAGCCTTCAGATGAAAATTCAAGTGCCATTATTATTTAATACTTGCAAAGAATTCCAGAGCTTTCTTCCCAATCCATAAGTAATCAAAAACCCAATAATATTGACCCTGAATTTATTTTTATAAAGTGATCAGAATGAATGCCACAGGATGGGGGTTGATGAGTCAAAAAGCACAACAGAAATGAAGGACATTTAGCAAAGACATTTGGACATTCATTGTTCCTGAGGTGAATTTAAAGGGCTTAAGTTTGAATTTTCAGGGAGAGTTGCTGTGAATTAGTGCTGAGTGTATTAGGAAAGAAAAGAGAAACCAAGAGAAACCTCTATGATGCCCTCCTTGGAGCAGAAGGAACAGAAATTGCAGGAACAATTTAATATGGAAATCAGCACCACTGCATAAAAGGGAAAGGCTGTCCAAGACAGAAGCTTCTGTATCTGTAAGCCTGGAATTGTCCCTGGGACTTGCTAACAGTCATGTTCCCATATGGCTGAGCTGGCTTGTACCCACAGCAAAACACCAAATTGCTGGTAAAGTAGATCCCATTTTTCCAGCTGTAGAATAGGGAGAGCCACACAAGAATGTCCTGAGGAATCAGCTCATATTTGCACAGCGCCATAAATCCATTACACACCACGGCCATGGCACAATCCAACAGCGCATTCCTCTGACCAGCACACAAAACACTCCTCCAGATTATGTCTGAACCCTCCATTGCCCTGTATTAACTTCATTTATTTACATCTAGCACTCAAATGGAAAATGCTGCCATCCTGAGTTCTCTGCTCTGTAATACAACGGCGCCTTTGCACGCAGCAGGAGCTCAACACAGAGCAGTGTTACCTCCATAGGAGCCAAGATTACCTCCAACAGCTACCAGAAAACAGACCAAAAATGCAATTTAGCATCACTTGTGTCTTGATTCACTGTCATTGCTTCAATATAAATAAACTCTCACCCCATCTGGCAAGGTGGTGTGTTTAAAGGGCATTAAAACCACTCTAGTTCTCACTCACAAATCTGCAAATGCTCTGAATGCCATCTCTGCTGCATGGCACAATAGCAGCAGGGGTTATCCTTCCTTCCCCAGCAGTCTTACCTGGGTAGGAGTCGTGTAGCAAGTATTGACCATCGAGTCTTGCGAAGAGAAAGTAAGAGCGGATGATGAAAAGAGTTTCCAGCGGAAGGATCAGCCAGGGAACGCTGTTTCGGAAGTTGAGGTAATTGGAAGACATCGTGCACTTGACTACATTAAGCACAAACACATTAATATTCTCTTTTTCCTATAAAAATGTTCCAGTAACCTCAAACCAACAGCAAAGGAGGTTTGGGGGGGCAGGAATAAAAACTCAAAGAGAGATAAAAAGCCCAAGAGGCGTTGGCAAGGAACAGTTCCTTATCTGTGGCATGTCAGGAGCCCAAATTTACCACAACTGACATGAACTGAACTCACGAAGTGCTTGTTAATGGAGACATATCAAACTGCCAGTCCTGCCATGCTCCTTCCATGCTCCAGGACACTTTCCATGCTCCAGGACACCTTCCATGCTCCAGAAAACCTTCCATGCTCCAGGACACCTTCCATTCAGGACTCCAGCTGCTGGCAAGCCTTGCAGCTCAGCTAAAACGCAAGAAAGCAGAGCATGGACTCCCAAGAATAGGATGTTGGCGTTTATGCAAAACAATTATTTATTTACATTGCTGGTGTCCACCCTGGACCCAAGTCCCTTCATAGAAAGGTGGGGAAGGTCCTGCAGAGATACTCAGTGTGATTCTACAGCCACATCCCATGACAAACCCTCTCATACATGATGAATCCAACTCAACACCAGAGAATCAGGACCCTCTGGACAGGTAAAGAAGATTCAGCACTTCCTCTTCTCCTTGTGGGATCAGTCTATTGTATGGCCATTGGCACAGCTACAGTGAATGCTCTGGAAATCCTTGGCATTCCCAGGCTAGGATGGCACAAACAGCGCTTTGATTTGGGAGCCAAATCACAGTCCTACAATCCCCTGAGCCTTTCATTCCCACCTTGCCTTCACCCAGAACTGTATCAACCCGTTGCCACAGTGGGGCTACAAGGTACTGGCTGCCTTAAGGGTTCTGAGCCTTTTGATAAACACAGGGATTTTGGTTTTGTCCTTGTTGTTGCTTTAAACCAGGAGCTACTGAAGTGGAGCATTTTGGGCACGTGAGCAGTGGTATGTGGGATCTGTGTTCAGTGTATCCCTATGCACAGACATTATGATTTTTTCAGATAAGATTATTTGGTTATTTATGAACTTATGAATCCATAGTATGAATCACAGAATCCCAGAACGGTTTGGGTTGGAAGGGACCTCAAAGCCCATCCAGTTCCCCCTTGCCTTGGGCAGGGACACCTCCCACCAGCCCAGGTTGTTCCAAGCCCTGGAGGGTGGGCAGGCCCTGGCACAGGGTGCCCAGAGAAGCTGTGGCTGCCCCTGGATCCCTGGAAGTGTCCAAGGCCAGGTCGGACGGGGCTGGGAGCAACCTGGGATTGTGCGTGTCTAAATTAAGAGCTTCAGTACCATGAAAACATCCCATGACTCAGCCAGGGCCGGGCAGCCTCCTGGGCCACTTTTAACACCATATTAGGCCCACACTGCTCAGACTCAGCGCAGCACCTCCCGACGCTCACACAGGGAGGCCTGGCAGGCCCGTGGCACGGGCACCGCCACCCTCCGCGCCGCCCCCGGGCCTCCCTCAGGCGGGGCACCCCCTGCTCCGCCCACGGCTCGCACAGGCCCAGGCGGCCGCAGGCCCTGGGGAGGGGGCTCTGCAGGGCCCCGTGCGATCCCCGAGGCTGAGGCGCCGACCGGGCCTCGAACCGGCGTCCCCCGGGCGGAGCCGCTCCGGGCCGTGACTCGGCAGCGCCGGCCCCGCCCCTCGGGCAGTGCCCGCCCCCTCCCGCAGGCCGCCCTTAGGAACTGCCCTCCCATTGGCCGAGCGCCGGCCCCGCCTGGCCTCTGATTGGCCTATCCCCAGCCACCGGCCGCGTGGGGGCCGCGTGTCCTGCGCCGTGATTGGTGAAACCGCCTGTCACTCTGTTCTGCGCGTTGCTCATTGGCTGGAGCGGCCCGCCCGCCGCCCTGAGGGGTTATTGTGCCCTGCGGCGGGCCGTTGGCACGGGCCGCGCTGAGGGTGCCGCAAGAACTGCCGCCGCTCGCCTCAGCACCTGGCGCTTAGCGTGTCCTTCCCCAACAGCCGGTTTGTCGCGGAGGATGCCAGTCAAGCGTGAGGGGCGGTACCTCAGGGCTACGGTGACAGAGGAAATTGAGCCCTCCTTCTTCCGTTTCCGAGTGGATGGCTGAGCTGTCCTTTTCTTGTGATGCTTCTCTTCCGTTGGGCAGTTTTGCTGTCGGTCACCACTCGGGGCGGGAACCAGCCCGGTAGGGCAGTGGGCGGGAGGAGAGCAAAAGCTCCGCAGCGATTGGCTCGCGAGTCCTCAATCACGAATCTTCCTGTCTGATTGGCTCTCGCGGCCGTCAATCAGGGCGGTGGGGCGTGCTCCGCCACAGCGCGGGGCCGGACCGACTTTGCGGCATCGCGATTGGCGCACTCGGCCGTCTGTCTCCCTCTTCTCGCTGCCGATTGGCCGATGCCGCTGTCAATCCGGGGTAGCCAGCGCTTTGATTGGTCAGCGCCGGGGGAGGCGGGGCGCTGCGCCACGGCTGCGCAGGGGGACGCGGCGGGGAGGGCCGGACCAGGAATTATTTTTATTTCTTTGTTTCCCGGGGAAAAAAAAAAACCGAGCGAGGGGAGAGAAATCGCAGCGGGTTCGAGCGGAGGGGCCAGCGCTCGGGAACCCCCGCGGGGGCGGATGGTGTGGCCGTGAGCGGGCCGGGCCGGGCCGGGCCGCGCCGGCGGGATGAAGCGGCGGAGCGCGGACTGCAGCAAACTGCGGCGGCCGCTGAAGCGGAACCGCATCACCGAGGGCATCTACGGCAGGTACCGGCGGCGCGGCGCCTCCCCCGCCTCCCCCCGCGCCGGGGCGGCTGCTGGCCAAGGTGCTGCCGTGCGGGAGCGGCCCCGGCCCGCCCGCGGCCTGCGCGCCCGCCGCAGGAGCCCCCGCGCCGCGTCCGGGGGGCCCTCAGGGCGCTCCCGCGGCTCCCACAGGGGCTGCCCGCGCTCCCCGGCCCGACCGGAGCTCGGCCGCCCACTGCCGCTTCACCTGTAGCTCTCCGGGGAGGGTGCCCTGCGGGTCCGTGTCGGGGCCTGCCCAGGGTGCCCAAGCCCAGCGCCACCCGCGGCAGCTTCAGCTGTACCTGCCCGGGGGGGTTGGCACGGCGGGGCATTCCTAGCGCAGAGGCGCCCGCGGCAGGGTCACCCCTGTCCCCCTGGGAAGGTTCCTCCGTGGGGTCTCAGGTCTGGGCGTTCCCGGAGGTGCCAAAGCTCAGGGCCCGCCCATGGCAGGGGTTCAGCAGCTGGTGCAGCAGCGGAACGGCTGGGCTGGCGGCTCAGCCCTTCATGCAAAGGTTAAGAAAGTTGTTTCTCACCTGGTGACGGAGGTACCTGTGCACTGAGCCTGCACTGGAAGCACGTGAGAGCCAAGGGGGTAGCAGTGAGGGCTGTGAGCAGGAGTTTGGGTGGGAAGTGCCTGGAGCAGGATGGATGGCCTGGTGGTGGTGGGAGCACAGCAGGGACCCAGCTCACCTCTAAGCTGTGGAATGAGTAAAGGAATAGTAGTGAACTGAGACCCACGTGGGAGGCACCTCATCAGTCTCTGGGAATCAGGGCATGCTTTCTAGGTGTGTGCATGCAGAATGCACCAAAACACTGATGCCTGCAGTTCCAACGCAGTTGTGAGCCTGTTTTAAAGAGTATTTTACGGCTCTGCCCTCCTGAGTATGACAAAGTTTCTGTGAAATACAGTGATTATGTGTTTGTCAATAAAGAGGAGTTTGGGTCAGAAAAGGCTTTGAAGCTGGCTTGTGAAAGTTAGAGTAAATGTGATGGCCCATTTCTGTTTCTAGTTCAGTGAGGCTGATATATGCAGAGCCTGGAAACTTGAGCAAGCTCATACAATTCAGATGTTAACTTTGCATAAAGGAAGCAGCTGATAGTGAGCTCTGACTGGAATAAAATTGTCACAGTGCGCTGCTTATCCTGCTTGTAGTGAATCTCTGTGTGACAGTAGACAGTGTCTTGTTTTAGACTTTCAGGTTTTGAGAAGACTGCTTGGAGTGGTAAAGAAAAACATCTCTTGTGTAGAAATCCATATTCAAGACAACTGGTCTTGGGAGAATAATTCAAATATAGAAGGAATTGTTTATAACTACTTAGTTTGCAAAAGTCATTCACAATGATGTTCCTTTGAGGTGGCTGTCAGGCAAGGTGGGGTGAGAGAAGGAGGGTAAAGCAGATTTCAATGAGAAAAGCAGCAGTGCTGACTGTGCAGCAGGTAGAGCTGCTGTAGGGCTGGGAACAGCTCAGAGGGACCTCTGGCTTCTTGTGCAAACTCCTGCTGGAATGCTGTAGTTCAGAAATGGGATTTTTAGTCTTTGTTTCATATGGCATTTCGATAAACAGAAATAAGCAGTGTCTTCAAAGTATTGTCCCACAGAAAGAAAAGAGAAACAGTGTGAAGGCTTTTCTCTGTACATCTAACCAAAGGGAGGTACGCCCTCATGGATTGTGGCTTTCTCTTGTTTCTTTTGCTTTCCTTCTCCTTTTTTTTAATTTTTTTTTCTTTGCCCCCCATAATTAAAAGAGATTAAATACAGGTAACTTTTCATAGAACTATGGATGTCTAAAGTCATGTAATTACTGTAGTTATTTACTCAGCTTATCTTAATTGTCACTGTCGGCTTACACAAACCCAGTAAATACAGTTATCAGTAGGTCCCATCACGGTGTTAGAAGCAAACCATCGAGGCTGAACAAACAGCAAGATCGGGTTATTTAACTCTTGTAGGATTTTTGTTTGCTTTTTAAATTAAGACTGATCTTCCCATCCTTGTTCCCTCTGCAGTCTCTGAAAGCAGCTGTCACTATTAGACACGTGGGAGCGTAGTTGGGACTGGGAAACGGAAGAGTTTTGGAGCAGGTGAAGCAAAGAAGCTTCCTGCAGGGGAACTCTGCTAGCAGAGCTCAGTGCCTGGGTAAATCTGTAGCAGATTGTAAGAAGTGGTAGAAAAACAATTTCTTGTCACAGAACAGAATTAGAAATATAAAATCCTGGGCTGCGTTGAAAAATGTGAATAAGCTCGTCTACCTGAATGTTAATTTTTGACAGTTTGTGAAGTATTGTTTTTAACAAGTTGATCTAAGGGTTCTTTAGAATACTTTCCCCAACATTCATTCCTCAAATTAAATGTATTGCTTGGCCTCAGCCCTTCATAAATGTTTTCAAAGTCGCTCCTGACCAGTCTTCCCCACCAAATTTTCAACAGCTACCCTCCCTATGCTTCTTTAGACCTCTTCTTCCATTCAGCTGGTTTTTTTTCCTTCTCCTTTCTTCCCTTTTTACCCCTTTTTTCTTTTCACTTTGGTTTTACTCCCCATTTACAGCTCTAAGATTTTTGGGACTGTGTGACAAACCTGATGAATCCCACTCTAATATTATGTGCAAAGACTTGTGTTATTTAGAAATATTGCAGTATCTATGGAAAGCTGATTAATGTAATTAAGAATAACTGTACTTTCAATAATCTCTAAACCCAACACACTAATGGTAGGAATCTTGAGATCTTTTATTATTTTCAGAGTGTGTGTTACAAACTTTGCCTGTTCACATGAAAAACAATGGCAGTGGATAGATGAAAAATGCTGAAGTGATTAACATCTTATACCTTTGGCAGTGTGCATGCATTAAAACCTTAATTGTTAATTAAAGTATTCATTGCAGCTTGTCATCAGTTAAGCAATTAAAGTTTACTTGTTACTGCTTGTTCCTAAGTCTTCCCAGTCCTCATCCTTCATCTACTTCAAATCCTTCAGCTTTCTTGCTGATACCGCTTGTTTTGGCTCCACTGAGTCATATTGGCACTTGGTACCAATTTTGTAGCTGGTGAAGTTTCAAGATGAATTCCACATGTGATTGCTTTAACTTATGCTTTCGCATCAGCTGATTGATGCTCTATCATGGGTTCCCTGACAATAGTCCTTAAAGGCTGCATGTTCCTTTAGAATCAGGATTTTTTTAGCTCTAGATGTAAATGGCTCTTTATCATAGGCAGTACCTGGGCTGGCAGCCAAGTGGGTGCCAGGGAGGAGATGTGTGTGTTTAATCTCCAAGTGCTCCTGAGATACCCACCACTGGCAGAAGGGCAGAATTTCTGGATACTATGATCCTTAAGGTATTCCTGGTTCCCTCTGCCACAGAATCCTGACAGGGCTGGTTTCCCAGGACTGGATTTTTTACTCTGCTAACAGCCAGATAAATTGTAGCAGTTCATTACTACCTCCAGGAATGTGGCTTTTTTAGGCTTTTCTTAAAAATCCGTAATGATTCTTCCTGCTGATTTATTCTGGAACTTTTTTTTATAAGCTTCCTATACAGGATAAAACATTTTCTTCTCAAGCTGCCCTGGAGGTCTGTAACAAAGCAGCAGAGCTGCCTTTTATGACTTGAACTTAAATCCAGGTCTCAAATCTAATTTAGTGTACATTTAAATGTGTTCTAGTGTGTCAACCCCGATGGTACATGTAATATCACTTCCCTCTGCCAGTGACTTTCACTCCCTGCATGCTGTGGCTCCTTTAGCTTTATTTTGTGTTCTGGACACTGGTGTTTTCAGCTGAATTCCCAGGGCAGGCTGACAGTGCCTCTTGTTTCAGCACCACAATGCTGATTGCTGATTACATCCCTGTGCTTCAGCTTCCAGAATTACTGTAAGAATTTTCTATTTTTTCTTCCTTTACTTACATTCCCATAGTTCAGTGATTGATATATTCTATTCCAAGACACTGAAAAAGTAGTCAAGGAGGTTTCCTGGGATTCTTTACATTTCTCTTCCTTTTCAAATATTTAGTTGGCAAGTATTTCCCATGATAGTTTCCAATACACATACCAGAGCCCAGCAGTCCTGTTGTCTCCCTTGCATACTTGCTGTGCTCATTCTGTCTGACTTCTTTTGTATTATTTAGTAATAATCTTATGTAGATGTATTTGTGTGTTTGCATATGTAAAGCTTTTTTTATTTGCAAATTTCCAGTGATATTCAGTCAGCATTCTCAGTATTGTGTCTGGTGTTGGGTGGGTAACCTCGAGGTGGGGGTTGTTGCCTGGTTGGTAATTCCACACAAATGCCAAATTTCACCTCTCTAAAGCCTACCTGTGTGTTTGGCACCCTGCCAGCCTCAGAATACCTTCCACTCCATTGTCTGGGATGAGTCAGGCTGCAAAATGAACATGCCATCAGTTCTGCCAACGTTCCCTTTCCAGCCCTTGGGCCTTGCTGATAATAGTGGGATAGAATGGAGGCTTAATTTGCCACCAGTTGGAGTGTAGGGTGCATAATTGGTTCCTTTTCTAGTGATTTTTTGCAATATTTTTACCTTGCAGCAAGCACAATATCTGTTTCAGGGGGCAGCAAAAAGAGAACAAAGAACAAGAGAGGGAAAAATAAAAAGGAAAAGGAAATGGCATCTGGCACTTGAAGGGGGAGGAAGACTAAGGAGGAAAATTATTTGTTTGAAAATGCAAAGAGGGAGCACAGCCACTGTCGGGTTATGAATCAATCTTTATATTCAATGTACATTAGCAATCAATTGACCTTTCAGAGGATTTGCAGCTCTGTCATCACTGCTGCTCCCTGCTCGGTGCCCTGCTCCTCTCATGGATGTGTCCATCCTTCCCTCTTTTCCTTTATTACCCTACAGGATTAGATGCCATATGCTGGTTTATAGGGAAAGCCCTGTCCTTAAACCTTTGTCAGGTCACTGAGGCCAGATTTTTTGACATGTGTCAGAAAATTGGATAACCCAGATTTTAGGTATTTATCTGCAAGAATCTTTCCCTGTATTAAGAACCAACTCAGAATTATAATTGGCATCATGGGATATATTTGAGCCTAACTAATAAAAAGGCTGCAGAGGTTAGGAAGCATTTCAGCCTGGTGAATGTTATCTGGGAGTGATGACAGACACAGCAGTGATCAAAATTGGAGAAATGTGTGATGTGCTCAGAAAGATCAATGACTGTCAGAGGTTCCCAGGCACCAAATGGCTGATGCTGGATTCCAAAGGAGCACGGCTGCCTCAGCTGTGAGACGAGATGGGTAGCAGTAGGAATGCACTGAAGGGAAGAGCAGTGTCTGGAGGGAATCAAGGGATTCAAGAGCAAAGATGCAGTGGAAGTGGCTGCTACAAAGCAGAGGAAGGGAGGAGGCTGTTGCTAAATTTTGTTAGTTGTTTCATTCATGTGATCTTGTTTGAATGGTGCCGTATGAAGCAGAGCAGCTCAGGGATCAGCCTGTTAAACAAGGTCCCTGGGCCTCTTTCTCTCGGGGTTTCATTCTTGCTGAATGTATTTCAGCTCTCACTAAGGTAAGCCTTCATTGGAGAGCTGTCAGTTCACTTGTAAATGAATGCTGAGCTGTGTGCTTGCTGGAACAGTAAAGCTCGGTGTGCAGCACCTTTAGGGATGCAGGGACGCTGAGATTTGTGAGCCCTCCTCCTCTCCAGAGACTCATTCCGTCTGCAGACTGCAGAGTGCGGCAGAGGCCCCGAGCTGATGTGGCCCAGCTGTGAGTGGCACTGGGGAGGCCCCTCTGGAGGCACCTCATGTCTGCAGGCTGCCACCACCAGCAGTTTTTAAAGCTGGACTGGCGTCTTTGGTCCTGACTCTGCAGTGCTGTGGCTTCAGGTGGAGGGGCTGATGTTAAAGCCCCAATAATTCATGGAGTACAGTACTTCTAATTGATTTCTATGACTGTCTGTGTGTGGACTCAAACAGTTCAGTACATATGTTGACTGGATTACACAGCAGTGAATTTGTTGCTGAGGCCGACATAAGTGGATGCAGTCTTTTATAAAAGGAGTAACTTTCTTGTGTCTTAGTACTTAAGAATTCTGAATTGCTCTGCAGTTGTTCAGATGACTGAGAAGTAGCCTCTAATATTGTTGGCAAAACCTTATTACAAACATTGATTGTTACAATTCTGCTTTAAAAGGTGGTAAATGTCACCATGGCCCCTGGATTGATATGAATTTAATATCAGAAATCACTTTAATGGCTGTATTACAGAACTCTTATTCAGCAAATGCTTTAACTTAGAGTGGCACTTAACAGTTGAGAGGCATTAGTTCTGACAGCACGAATTTGCTTGGAAAAATGGAGTCTCCTCATGGATTTCAGAGGCAGGAAAACAAACAATGGCCATCAGTTTAACCCAGGAAAAGGTGCCTGCATGACACAGCTGCTTTTTCAGCAGAACAGACACAATAAGGATTGCCTGTGTGTGATGCTTTTGTGTGTTTTCTCTAATCTTAAGAACTGCACGTGTACCATTCCCCAACATGGTTGATGTGAATACAGTGATGACTCTGTACCCAAATGTCTGTCACCTTTAATGTCAAAGTATTCACTGAATGAAGCTGCTTTTTATAGATTTCTGTTGAAGATCTGAACTTTAGATAAACAGAGAATGTGCAGGCATTATCTCCCAGGACAGACTTGACGATTTAAAGGTTTTTTTGTGAGTTTTGGTTGGTTGGGCTTTGTTGTGGGTTATTTTGCTGGGGTTTAGGGTTTTTTTAAATACTTACACTGTAGTTTCATTCTTCTCAAAGAGTAATTTTTAACTAAGTGGCTTAGAATGGTTCCATAAAAACTCAAAAGAGCAGTGGCTTAACTTTTCCAGCTGTGTGTGTCATTAATTTTGTTTCCATGAAATGAAAGTGCTTCCTATAGCTTCTTGCTTTATTTTTTCAGTCCCATTATATAGATAAGGGTCACTTTCAGGTACATGCAATTAATCTTTGATTCTCAAGAAGTCAAGGTGTTTTCCCAGCCTTGGGGTCTGGAACCTGACCATGTGTGACAAGTAATGTGGGTGATAATTGCACCAGTTCTGTTGTTTCTAAACCTTTGCTGCTGCCCTGCACTTTGCATGGAAGTTTTCTATTTTGTATCTTACCCAAAGCTCTGAACAACTTCCTAAAAAAGCCCCGTGTCCGTGAACAGTGCAGAAACTTGACCCTACCTGGCACTGTGAGTGCAAACCCTTGGCAGCTTATCAGTGAACATTCCAGGGCAAAGTTCTCCTGGTTTTGCTGGCAGAATAAGTTACTAAAAGGGAAAAACTGCCTTTGATTTAAAAATAAAAATATATTTTTAAGCCCTCATTTTTGTTGTAACCCAATAGAGTGCAATGAGTTAATGGGGAGCTGGAGTGACATATTGGATCTCTGGGTTTTGGAGAAAAAGGGTTTTTGCTTGCCCGTTTTTAGAAGAATGGATCCCTCAGGTGTTAATTAGGTATGAGCTCAGAATATTTTTGAGCTTTGTAGCCATGAGTGGTTCAAAATGCAGGACTAAGAATATGGGAATGTGGCTTTGAAATAATTTTTAAAAATAGAAGTTAGGCTGTCTGGTCTCAAATCTCCATTTTTCTTTTGTTATTTGTTTGTTTTTAGTGGCTCCATTGACATTAATAAAGACATTTTCAAATATAGCACTGACAACTCAGTATCAAAACAGGCTTCCTAATTCCCATAGTTATAGGCTTAAAATACATCTCAATTCATTGGTGTTGCAGTCTGTGTTCAATGTGGAAAATGAGTGAACATGTGCAGTCTGTTGAGGAGAGGGAACACAGAAATTTCTGAGCTTCCAAGTGCCAGAAGAGAAGCATTTTAGCTGACCCCATACCTGTTGGCAAGGCTTCACTTTGTAAAAATGCTCTGCAGAGCTAAAGGGAGGTTGGTGCTGCATGTCTTGGAAGAGCAGTGAACCTTCTGTTTATTTGCTACTTGAAAAATAAATGTGGCTGAATATTCAACTTCATTAAACTAGGCCTGAACTGAATCTAATAATAAACCCACTTACTTTATAAAACTATTTTGGATGAAATGTCCTTTTATGTATTATAGTTTTTACTCCTGAGCTTGTAATTTAAAAAAAGATGAAAGTGAGTTTCTCTATTGGAAATGCTGACCTGAAATGACCTTTCTTTCCTCCCAGTACCTTCCTGTATCTGAAGTTCCTGGTGGTGTGGGCACTCGTGCTGTTGGCAGATTTTGTCCTGGAGTTCAGATTTGAGTATCTGTGGCCATTCTGGCTCTTCATCAGGAGTGTTTACGATTCCTTCAGATACCAGGGTTTGGTGAGTATCACACAAAGTCCCGACCCCTCTGAAGGGAAATCTGGAACGTTTCGGGGAATATTCCCTGTTGTACAGGTCACTTAATGGCACTGGGGATCCTCTTCACACAGGAGGGCATTCTCAAGTGACTGGGTGCCCTGGGCTCAAGTCTCTTCTCTCTGACTGCATATTTTATCTGTGGCAAGTTCAAGTGAAATATATATCAAATTTTCACCATGGAAAAATACTGTTAAGATTCCTAAGTTGGGTTTGAATTAGTGAGATATATACATATATAACCCTATATATATACAGATATATATATAAACCCTTTATATATATAGCCATAAGTTTTCTTTAAAATAAAACAGAAACTTTTGCCAGTTTAGATACTTATTGCTTTTTCAGAGAATAAATGGCCCTGACTGTGGGTTGGGTGGGTCTTTTCTCTTTTCTAGAAGGAGAATATACCTGTGATTCTACTATATATCAACAGTGTGAATTAAAGTCTTTAAACAAAATAATAAGGAATAAATTTAACTGTTTGGAGACTTGTAAGAGTGGATGAGCACAAATCCTCAATTTGTACCTATTCTCTCTTAATTGGTCAAGTTTCTACTTTCCTTGGCCAAACTGCTCCTTTTTTTCCTTGACTATAAACAACACTAGTGTTCCTATGTTGAAATCATTGCTTTACCATTAATAAACTGCTTATTTTTACTGGAATAAACCAAACCACTCTTCTTTCCCCCACCCCTCCTTTCTTTTAGGCCTTTTCAGTATTTTTTGTTTGTGTAGCATTCACATCAAATATAATTTGTCTGCTCTTCATACCAATACAATGGCTGTTTTTTGCTGCCAGCACCTATGTGTGGGTGCAATACGTCTGGCACACAGGTAGGTCACTACTCTTTATTTACAACTTCCTGGTTCAAATGTATCTTACAGCTTTTAGTAACATGCAGAAACCCTCTTCTATTACCACATTTGTTTTAATGCAGTTTTGTTAGAGTTAGAACTGTTCTTTTACGTGTCTGGGTGCATTTTAAATAATCAGTAACTGAAGGGGTATAAACAGGAATTCCAGAGCAGTTAAACACTTTCCTGGCTTGAAAATTCTCCTGCAGCAATTCAGTAAATAGAGAGCACACGTGCAACAGTGTTATGTTCTTCCTACTACTCAGTTAGTGTCCTGTTAATTTAGTTATTAATATTAAAATATTAGTTGTTTTAGTTATCATAACTTAAATTTGTATTAGCCAACTCTTTGTGTCAGCTGGATTCAGTTGCTGAGAAAACAGAGGGTAATACCAGTGCCTGCCCTGACAGTCTGAGACTTATATGGAGAATTCTTCTCCCCCTCTGCTGCTGCTTTCCTTAGTTGTTTGGGTTTGTTTTAATGAATCCTTGAGTTTGGATGAAGCAATTGAGCTGGGAGGAGGTGGTTTAGTTTGCATGAGCATTAATACATGGATTAAATATATATCTTTCCCTAAATATAAAAAATTTAGAAATAAAGCTTGGGTTTTGTTTTTGTCTATTAGAGATAACTTTTCATCACCCAAATTCTTGGGTTTTGAGGCTTGTGTAATATTTCATGTTAGACTTGCCATCAGATCCCAGGAGTTTGCAGGGTAGTGTGGATCATTTCTCAGTCAGCTTTCTGACAAGTTAGTCATTTCTAATAATGGCAGTGTGGGAGCTAATGGATGATACTGTGAACCAGTTGCTGCCCAATTTAAAATACGGAGAGAATCTGGAGTTATTTTTAGAATTGTATTAATATGTTAAAGTGTTTCTGAAGTTGTAGAGGGTTGATGCTTAGGAACCCTAAAGGGAAAACCTGATGGGCCAGTTTTAACTATAGCTATTGAGATCGTTTAATGTGTTAATTCATGACAGTGTTAGGAATTACTCTTTTTACATGCTCATTTAAGTTATTGGGAATTTGCTCTTTTGAAGTTACGATCTCTTTAGGTGGAATCTCTAAGGTCCTTTCCAACCCAAGCCAATCTATGACTCTGTGTGCACGTTGCTGAAATGCTGAGTCCCTTTAAGCTAACAATTTGTCCCATAGGTTTCTCATTTCTGAAGATTTCAGGACCTCAAATTAATGCTTTTTCTGTTTCAAATTTGAAACCTGTTTGCAAACCAACACACAGTATGTTGGTGTCAGAATGTAATCAAGAACTTGGTTTATTTCCAAGAGCCTGGAGTGAGAGAACATTGGGCAGGAATCCTTCCCTGGGAGGGTGGGCAGGCCCTGGCACAGGTGACCAGAGAAGCTGTGGCAGCCCCATCCCTGGGAGTGTCCAAGGCCAGGTTGGACGGGGCTTGGAGCAGCCTGGGCTCGTGGAAGGTGTCCTTGCCCATGGCAGGGGATGGGACTGGATGAGCTTTAAGGTCCCTTCCAACCCAAACCATTTATGATTATTTTTATGAAGCTCCTAACTGGTATTGATTTGTGGGAAGCTGCAGGACCGGTGGTGTTTTCCATTGGCCAAGAGGTTTAAGACCTTCATTTTGCTTGACTGCTCTTTTGCAACCCCCCACGAGTGCTGGAGGAGAAGTCAGTGCAGTGTCCCAGGCATTCCCTGGTGGAGAGCTGGGAGTCAGAGTGTTCCCTGCATGACTGTATATGGAGCAGCCAGTGCTGGGCTTACTCACTGGTTGCTCAGCTGATTTGCTCACTGCTGCTGCTAAGAGATACCCAACTTGGAGGGAGAAAGTAGTCCAAGCTCACCACTTCTGACTCAAAGATCTTAAGCTGTAACATTATCTCATCTTGTGCAGTTTCTTCCACTTGTGTTTCTCGTGCCAACCTATTTCATTAGCTGTGCATCTGTTATTTTTCACAGATGCTTTATAAAAGTAATAAAACAAGATAAGGAGAGAAAAGTTTACATTGGTCTGAAATTGAGATGGCCTAGATACTTTTTTTTAATCAAAAACTTCTTAAAATTCTCTATATATGTCTGAAAATTTTCCTTGACTTTTGGAATGTTTTTGAAGTAACTTTAAAATGTTTGCTGCTTGTAATAGTTACTAAGGTGCTTCTCTCTTTTCTTTCTCTCAATAGAGAGGGGTGTGTGTTTACCAACAGTATCACTGTGGATACTTTTTGTTTATATTGAAGCAGCCATTAGATTTAAAGATTTAAAAAATTTCCATGTAGACCTTTGTCGTCCATTTGCAGCACACTGGTAAGTGGGTCTTTATTCTCCTTTTCTTATTAACCTTTATTTCACCAGAAAAATTAATAACCAGGGCTTTTGATTTTGGTTCAGGGTTTGGCTGTTCAGTTTTCCCTTGCACAACTGTCATTAAATATGCCATGAGAAATGTATGTAAACATGAACACAGGGTAACCTTGCTGAGGATACAGTGTTGTGAGCAGGAGGGAATTTGTAGCGTGGATGTTCCAAGCATTTCTTGAAAGTTCTTGCTATCACTGTAGAAGTTTTGTGTTCACATAGGGAATAGATGATAAAAGTTAGAAAAAGAAATAGGTTTCCCTGATAATTTATGAAATCGTTATGAAAATCTTCTTTATGACAAATCACTGTTCTTTTTCCCTGAGAAATGTTCTCCTGAGCAACTTAAGAATTCACCAGCAGCTGTGAATAAGCTTCAGGTTGAAAATCATGACAGAAAATAAAAAAAACCCCAAACCACTATTTATTATACCTCTCATTTGAAAGTGATTTTAGGAGAAAGCCTTACCTGCAGAGTATCCAGCTCTGGAAGAAGTGCACTTTTATTCTGCAGGTTTTGGTGTAGTATGTGCTGATCTCCATCTAAAATGTGTCCTGTTTTTCCTGGAATCGTTTGCTCCAGTTCCCTGTGGTACTCCAATAAATTAGACATTTTAATTTAGATCGTCTACATTGTGCAACAGATCCCTTAAACACCAATCAAATTCTGTAACAGGTTACAAAAGCACTTCAGGAACTGTGAAGGAAGGCCCTTGTGCTGCTGAATTGGGTGCAAACACTTGAGCTTGTCATCAGAGTTTGGGAGCTGCAGCCACAGCTGGTTTGACACAGCATTACAAAGGAGGCATCGGCAGAGTTAATGTCAGATGCAGATGCAAATTATTCTGGCAGCTCACTGAGAAATACAGTTTGCACAGGGCTATTACTGGGCAAAGAATGAGAACATTTTAATGGTTAATAGTCATCTGTATGTGAGTTTTCCCATGATGTAGGACACCTTCAGTGTTTAAAACACAACTTGACTGTGCTTTGGTAAAATTCATGTCAGATGTTTTTACTTTTATTTCTTTATGTTTGCTTCTTGATGGAGCACCTCTGTTAATAGATACACTCCGTGATCTGTTAGCATTCTGTGTTGGTGCAGTTGTCACAAACTAATAAAAATACTTAAATTCTCTGTGATGAAGCTGATATGCAAAAATATAATTCCAAAGTTCTGTCATTCCCATCAACAAATGGAACAGCCAGCTCTGGCTGGAAGTGAAATTCTTCATGTCTTACCTGTCAGTGAGACAAGTGGAAGAACTAAGTTTAGAGATTAGATGTATTTGCTTCCAGCTTCAAGATCAGTATCCTAAATGAAGAATCCCCAAGGACCACCAAAGCCCTCAAAAGGTGTTTTAATTGTGGCCTCCTCACCAGAGGCCTTTGCCTCTGTGGTCATGTTTAACTGTGCCAGGGTTTGCTGATCACAGCCTTGGTCCTCCCAGCAAGGTTGTAGCCCCAAAGCTCTGTGTTCCAGCAGCTTCTCCAGCTCCTGTTTCTCAGGAGGTGTCCCAGGGCCTCTGGCAGAGGAGACATTTTTGAGAACATTGTTTTGTGTCAGCTTTAAAGAGTGGTGGAAGAGGGATCTGCTCTTACTTTCTGTGTGTGGAAGGATGGGGCTGTTTCTCCTTTCACTGTTCTGGATGAACACTGTTCAAGTATCTCCCAGCATAATGGCTTGCATGTTACAAGGCCCTTTAGAAACAAAACTTGGGATCTTCTGCTGCATTTGCTGTTATTTCCTTAAAGGATGTGCAATTCCTAATCTGGAGCTGGTCTCAAAGCTGTCTCTGCTGTGCCTGGTGCAATTGCATTGTTGTAAGCCTTTAATCTGTGCTACAGTTAATTGCTGTCTGTAATGAACTGTCATTTTATCTTGATAAAAAGAGCTGCCTACACTTTTGAACTGCAGCTTCATTGTAGTCCATCAGAAACCATTTTATATATCATTTTCTGTGAAAAGTTGTAATCCAGATGTATTCACAGCTACAGAACTTATTAATTTGCTACTGTGGTTGCAGTTTGAATAGTAACATTGCTTTTTTCTTCCTTAGTATTGGCTACCCTGTTGTGACTTTGGGCTTTGGCTTTAAAAGTTATGTCAGCTACAAAATGCGTTTAAGAAAACAGAAAGAAGTGCAGAAGGAGAATGAGTTCTACATGCAGCTCCTGCAGCAAGCACTGCCCCCAGAGCAGCAGATGCTGCAAAGGCAAGAGAGGGAGGCAGAGGAAGGCAAGTTATTACTTAATGTGTTTTCTATTTTCTGCTATTTAAAGAAAAAACAAACACCAAACCTGCTAAGGAGGAGCTTCTTTAGCCTGTGTTGTTTTGATGAAAGTGCAGTGAACTTAGAAACAGCCAAAAATAAAATAATGTTGGCAGTGGTTAATATGACAGGAGAAGTGAATTATGGCCTCTCTGCTTAGTTCTTTATTAGCAACTGCATTAATTGGGTCAGTCAGGGCTCTATGAGGCACTGGTATTTAATAATAAAACCCTTGGTTACTAGTCCCTGCCTGAAATGAAGAAAAAAAGTCTTAAAGTATCACGTGATTTCAGATCTCCTTTCCTAGATAGTCTCTGGTAGTTACTGTTTTCTGCAGAAATGATTGCCATGTGCATAATGATTTTTCTTTCGCTGTCACAGGATTGATTGATTTCATTAACTAAGGTTTGTTTTTTTTTCACTCTGGTGTTACAGCAGCCAAAGGATTATCCGATATGGATTCCTCAATACTTCTGCAGCACAATGGAGGCATTCCAGCCAATAAAAAAATATCTGCAACGTTGCCAGAGCTAGAATATAGAGAAAAAGGGAAGGAAAAGGACAAGGATGCGAAGAAACACAACCTTGGAATAAATAACAATATTTTGCAACCTGTAGACTCTAAAATACAGGAAATTGAATATATGGAAAACCATATCAATAGTAAAAGATTAAATAATGATCTTGTAGGAAGTACAGAAAACCTCTTAAAAGAGGACTCATGCACTGCCTCATCCAAAAATTACAAAAATGTCAGTGGAGTTGTGAACTCCTCACCTCGCAGTCACAGTGCAACTAATGGGAGCATCCCCTCCTCATCCACTAAAAATGAGAAAAAACAGAAATGTGCCAGCAAGAGCCCGAGCACACATAAGGACTTAATGGAAAATTGTATTCCTAATAACCAGCTAAGCAAACCAGATGCACTGGTAAGGTAAGTTTGATCTGAGCATTGTGTAATATCCTGCCTGCATTTCAGTACATCAGATTTTTCATTGTTTTTTCTTAGAAGAATGGCATTTATGATTGCATAAAACAGAATTGTTTAGTGGTGGGATAGGACCTCTAGAAGCTGGGCCTTTTGGGTTCTGCTCCTGGTTTCTGTTTGATATGCAGTCTTGAGCAAATTGTTTCCTTTCTACCTCAGACTATGATGCTCACCTACCTCACAGGGGTGTTGTGGGGCACAGGAAATAGCTCGGATTTGGTGATAGAAGACATGAGAGGAATGTGGAAAATCATCTGTTCTTGACAAGTCTTCCATGGAGTGACCTTTACCTCTCTAGAGAATTCAGGGGGGTTTGATGGTGCCTGAACAGGTGTTTTGTCTTAGTTTTTTGTTTTGGTTTTCCTTTGAAATGTTTGGCTTTTGTTGTAATCTTCGATTTACTCCTTACAGTGCTGAGTTCAGGCTCTTGCTGCCTTCTTGCTTTAAGTACGGGTCACAGGGATTTAATTTAGCTGCCTTGTAAACTGTAAACACGGGAAAAGTCACATCTTTACATCTGCTCAGCTGAAGTTTAAGGAAAGATGAATTTATGAGGTGCAGCTCAGTACTTGCAGCACATTCTGAAACATATGGTGTTGTCATATGTTACCAGAACGGTACCGGTAAGAAAGAAGTGGGGTGTGACTGTTCACAATGGGGTGGAGAGATGTCTAGAACAAAACTGTTGTACAATTACGCACTTTCCTACCATTTTCCACCTGCCTTATGCCTCTCTTATTCCTTTCAAACACTCTTTGGCCAACAAATCCTTGGTGCCCAACTTATTTGGCACATCAGGTCTGTTTTCCCTGAAGGTACCTTTTGATAATTGGACTTTTGACTCTGGTCTCTCTCTGAGGATTTGTGCTGTGGGAATACAATTACTTCAATGAAAATACTATTTTCTCCTCTGATAATCACACTGTCACTGATTGACATATCAATGCCAATTAAATATCCAGACTAATTGATAGCTAATGTCTGTAGAAAAACTTGTATGAAGCAAGTAAGAAACCAGGTAATCAATCTAATCTGTGAATCAAATTCAGCCAAGATTAATGGCCTGCAGATGGCTCTGCCTTCAGCAAGGCTGCACCTACATACCCATGTACAGGACTCCTGGCTCTGTATGTTCCCCTTTTCAGCTGGGCATCTCTGTCCTCTTTGTATGGCTGTTTGCTCACTGAAGAACAGAACAGGTCAGTTCAAGTTGCTGCAGCTCAAAATACCATTCTGAAGTCCTGAGAAAAGAGAATGGAAATGCTTTATAGAATGACCTGCCAGACTCAGAATTTTATCCCATGTAGCTGTGACAAGGAAGGAAATTTAAATCTTGTATGTTCAAAATTTAAATTACACATTGAAATCTTTATATACTGCAATGTGAGCTTAGACCAGGTGGTCACTAATTGTCCAAAGTGGGTTTTTTAATGCAGAATTGAGTTTACAATAAACTAGATCATGTCCTGACAGAATTCCAGCTTCTGTAACTCAGTGGGTAAGGACAGAGTAACAATTACTGTACTCTGAAAGTGCCTTTGTGCAGCAGAGCCTTAACCTGAAAGTGAATTAAACTACTTCAGTCTTTTGTTTGTCAAGTGTTATTATGGGATGCGTGGGTGTGATGTGGCTGTTGTGCTACAAATCCGTGTTGCTGTTATTGTACCCTCATTTCCCCGAGCAGGAAGCCAGGAGCACTGGAAACACCAGCATCCTGTGTTGCTGCTCCCAGACTGTTACAAACAAGGATGACTGAAATCATTCATGAAATCTTGTTCTATTCAGATTGAATGTGTAGCTCCTACTCCAATGAAAGAATAAACTTACCTGATAAATTGGATGGGGTGGAAGGCGCTTAAATTTAAAAATTCATGGTTGTTTTTCTTTTAACCGTGCCAATTATCCTGTCCCTGGAGTGTGAGGCATTTGTTCATCATCTTTTCTACTGCCAGTAGTATTACTCATTCCTGTTATTAAACTTTTAGGCTGCATCAGTTCTGTACCCTGAAAAGGGCTGAGTGAAGTCCTCCATTTGTGTCCGACTTTCAGATCAGATCTGCTCAGCTTCCAAATAAAGATGCTTTTTATAACCTCATGTCCAGCAGACTCACAGCAGGATGTCAAAACCAAGCTGCTTTCCTTTTGTGTTCACAAATAATTTCCCTGAGCTGACTAACCAGTATTAAATGTAAAATATGCCTTATGGCTGCTGGGGAATTGGGAATAACAGGGATGGAGACAGTAAAGATTGGGGGATTTTGAGAACAGGATTGGTCTTGCAGGGTTGTCGACTTTTAAATACACTTGATGTGACATTTATATCTGGAAGGGTGCTGCTAATTGTTTTATTTATATATACAACGTTGCTCTTATTTGAAGGTGAGTTTTTATTTTAGTTCTGTCTGGTAGATGGTTGGTGCCTGAGTGGCTTTTTGGAGAGAAACTTACTGATCCCCCATCCCTGGGTATTTCAGTGAATATTATGTTGTGTTCCTGTCATTCTGATAGCAGGAGCTGAGGGATTCAAGAGGCTCTGTCCCTGCTGATCAGCCTTGGCAGTAATCTCATGGGGTTTGCTGTTCCTGCAGTTGAAATGAGTATCTCCTTCTGAGGGATGCTGAAATCTGCTGTTTGTTTGTCAAGCACTTAATAATTGAATCTCTCTGATCTGAGCTGCTTGTTTCCCAGCACTGTGGTAATTGGGCCAATGAATGGATCCGTTTGGTATCCAGAGGGTGGATAAACTTGGGATCCCTTTGCACTTACTGTTGTTTATCAGTAGGTACAGAACAAGTTCACTTTTTTACTGTTTCACTGTCATTTCTGAGGTGAAACAGGTTTTGTTCGTGGTTTAGAGGCTCAATGTGTGGAACAAGCCCGAGCTGTAATTGCTGCAGGATTTATATTTTCATGTGTTGCATATTAAACAGCAAAAATCATGACCTGCCTCTGCCTTTTTGCACCTTTAAAAAACCCAAAACTCCTACTCCAAAAACCACACACAAAAACCTGGCAGTGCAGCTTGGCAAAAGTGGCTGTATCCCCAGAGGTCTTGCCTTTGGCACACGAGGTGATGAAACAAGCTGTCTTATGTACTAATTATTCTCAGAGATAACGATGACAACTTCTGGCACTTGGACCAAGAAAGATATTTGTGAAGCAAGAGCTGGTCTGCCACATCTTACTTTGCTTTTCTAAAATTGTGTTACCCACAGAGACAGACTTGACGTTTTAATGTAAATTTCTGTCCATTCGATGATGATTACTGTACATTTCCATGGCATTGTTGTTGGCCAGAGAGTGATGCTGCTTCTTCCGTATCCCCCCTACCTGGAACGGCATTCACATACCAGAAGGCTTCCTGCTGTCAGCTGAAGTGGGGTGATGGTCAGGGTTTCCTGCAATAGAATGGGAGTGAAGGCAAGTACAGAATAGAAAAGTAAAGGAACTGAGGATGTAAATTAGAAATCTGGGAGACAATCCTTCTTACAAACCATTTTCAAGACACTGTCAACGTAGTGCTTGAACTGTTCTGAAGCAGAATAACCTTTTGAAATGCCAGCTGCTTAGATCAATGCTGTGCAGAAGGAAAATGAGTATCTTGGCTTTCTCTCTGTGGATTACTGTCCTTTGTGGTAATGAAAAATGCTCTGAGGAGCTGCAAGTACCAGTGTGTTCGTTACAGCAGAACCTCAGTGCTGCAGGATCACATTGCCTACTTCAAAGGAGCAGGTTCACTGCAGGAGATGCTTGTGCCAGAACAGAACAAAGGGAAAAAATGGGGCTTTTGAAAAACATCTGAGTGCCTTCTGGGTCTTTTAAAATTTTCATTTTGCTATAAATTGTGTTTAATTCCTGTACCATTGCTAGGCGATCGTGGGATGGAGTTAAATGAATGAGTAAACTGAGCAACAGGGGTGTGTTATTCTCCAGACATCAATGCTTAGGAGCATTAAGCTGAATTGAGTTGTCTTTAAGTTGATCCATCAACCTTCCCTGAAGCATTTGGAAAAATACTCAGTCTCTGAGGTGATTCCTGATTAATTCTCTTCATCAGTGAGATTAGGAATGATATGAGGTAGTGCTGAGAGAAGAAAATGGATAAATCTGCATTTAGAATAATGAAAAACTGAAAGAATTGACCTTGGTTGTATAAACAGCACAACATCATATTTTGCAACAAACTCATTTTAAAAACAGTTCTGTGTCAGAATGACTTGTAGTTTGTGCAGCAATAGAGAAAAGCATCTTCTAGAACTCAGGGTTTCTTTACCCCCTCCTCCTTTGTAAATAACTTTTTCCAATAAGCCTGGAAATAAGAGACTTAAACACAAAATGAAATCATAGTAAGAATAACAATAATCTGAAAAACGCTGGTTTATTGGGTCATTTATCATTGTAACAGCAGTGCAGACTATTCTAGAGGGGAGGAGGGAAGACTCTGGGAGCTGGTCCTGTGCTGGCAGCAGTGAAACTTGCTTTCATGGCATTGTATTGGCTTACCTTGATGATGTGCTTTTATTTTAAAAAGAGTGGTTTTAATGTCCATGCATGAGAAATGGCCTCTCTAATGGTGGGTCACCTGGCAGAGAATGAAAGTAGTACGTGTGGTTTTGAGGGTAAACTAAATTCATGTCTTTTCTCTTTTAATGAAGTTGGACCTCTATCTAATTGTGGCAGGGCTGGGAGAGGACCCATGTAGGAAACAGTTGGTCCCTTCATTATGCTGGATTGTTATCTTCCTTATTTTAGGTAGTGAGGAGCATTCATTTGCTCTATAATTTGCAGAAAACGTCTGCTCTGTTATTTAAAGCTGTAGAAAAACCTAGAGCAGGATGAAAAGGAGTAATTAAAACCTGCTAAAATCTTACTTTGAAATTTTATTCTAAACAAGACTGTTGGTAGAGCAATTTCCAATAGTTTTGTCTGGCTTTGACTTGCAAAAGGTTAGGTTTCTCTGTATGAGTTCACTTCTGCCCCTTTTGAGTGATGTCTCCTGAATGTTCAACCCTTCCTGAGCCTGAGCCTCACCAAGGTAACACACAGAGCTCTGGCTGGCCAGAGTGAGCTGTGCTGAGTGAGGAGGGGAGCTGTGGCCTCACCATTGCCCTGGTGTGCAGGGCTGGCACCCTGTGTGCTCACACTTCAGTGTGCTCCACGTGGGGCCTGTCTTCTCCAGCAGGTCTGGAGCAGCCCCAGGAGCTTCTCAGGTGCAGGAATGCCACCAACCAGATGGCTTCAGAAACTTGAACTAATGTCAATACTCTGTTGCCAAAAATACGAATTCAGCTTGTCCTGCACCAGCACCTCAGATTTATTCAGGCTTTATGTGATCAGGGCTTCTTTTCTGGAATACTAAATACCCCAGATAAATCCCAGTATATCTTACTTGAGCAAGTTTGACATAGGCTGAGCTATAGGGGAAAGGCTCTTTACAGCTGTCTTATTTTCAGTTATCACTTTATTGTAGACATATATGTTGAAATTATGGATGGGGATTTGTCAGTGTAAAATGGGATTTATGTCCTTTCCTTTACATTGTCCTACCAACCATTTTTTAACCTATTTATGAAAACCTGTTGGCACACAGCAGTCTGGGAATGGTTCCTGCACCTTCCTACTCTCTTTAATTAAGAAGTTTGCTCTTTCTAAAACACTGAGCTACTGCATATTGAGAGATGAAATTGAACTCTCGTATCTTTGCCCAACCACTGTCCAGTCTCTCATTTAACACCCTGAACACGGGGACAATACACACCTAATAACACCTAGAACATCTGCTGATGGGTTTCCATTTTGGGGTTGTGTGGTTGAAAGAATATTTGGTTAGGTTTGCAAATTCTTTTAACAACACAGTACAAGGTGTTGAAATGATTTTTGGACTTCCATTTGAAATGTGTATTTGCTCTGTACTACTACTATTTGCCTACAAGTATAACTTGATTTTTTTTTTTCTTTTTAAGGTTACATTTGACCATGGTTTGTAGTACACTAAAAGGAGTTGATCTTCCTGGAGGGCAGTTGGAGTCTAACTAGAAAGGCAGCCAGTTCAGTTCAGCAAGGGGGATCTGAGCATTTGAGTTATCCACATCTGTTGTAGCCCAGCCATGTTCCTTTATAGGCTGTTCCTTGCTGTTAATTTACCTCTTTGGTGCAGTTTGAGCCTATTACAGACATACTTTTATCGATTTCCATAACTTTGATGATTCCACACTTAACCTCTTGATTCATTGGCACAGGAGGTTCTCATGCCTCATGCTGTTCCATCTCTCAATAGCCTTTTAGGCTGTGAAGGCCAGAAGTGTTTCATTTGGAAGGCAAAAAGCTGTAACCATTTATCTGCACTCCTGAGTGTCAATAAGGACAGTTCTTTTTGGCTTTTGTGTCTATTCTCAAGTCTTAATGCTCAACTGCCACTAATTCTGTGTGGAGTGCTGGGAAATAAAACCATCTCTGTCCTCTTTATGAACATTTAAAAACTTCCAAATCAATACCTGACAGATCAAATGAGGGTTATGTGAGAATGACTGAGGTGTATTTGCTTTAAATAAGTACATAGCACAGTTAAAAAAATGTTGATTAGTCACCTATGATGTGGTTTTATTCTAAAAATCAATATCCTTATTTTGAAAATACAGGGGGAAATTAAAGTGAGCTGAGCGCTGCTCTTCTGAATCTTGTGTTTTATTTAATGAGTTTTCATTGGAAATATTTTAATTAATAAGATCCATGTAATCTTCAAGAACTTTCTAAAGCTACAATTCAAGTGGATAGCAGATGGTCTCTGTTCAGGAGCAATTAAAACTAAATTTACTGACTCCTGAACTGTGGCTGACTTACCACATTCTCATTATTCAAAATTCACATCATGTGCTACATGAAAATACCAACATGTTGAGGTGAGAATTCAGCAGTATGGCCCATAGCTCAGCTCTAGCTAACAAATGAAACTCAGAATTTGGGGAAAGAAGTAAAATTTGTTCATATGTGGGTCTGTTCTTGTTTAGGACGTCTCAGACTTAAGAGAAAATATAATTCCATAGGATTTGTTTCACAGTGCATGGAGGAAACCAAATTCCTGTGGGAGGTTATGAGGTGTATGTATACATGGAGCTATATATGTATGGTTATATAAAACATGATTATTTAGAAGGGTACACATAATTCCTGAGAGTTGATTGTTTGAAGTCTGAAGGTTTGGGGGGTTGGCAGATGGTGTGAAGTTTACTCTGCTTATTTTTATATAACGTGCTTGAACCTTTGGGTGAGCAGGAAAGGAAGGTGAAATTGTCTCTCCAAATTTGTCTTTGTTAGGTTGGAACAAGATATTAAGAAGCTAAAGGCTGACCTGCAGGCCAGCAGGCAGATCGAGCAGGAGCTGCGCAGTCAGATCAGCTCTCTGAGCAACACAGAGCGCGGGATCCGCTCCGAAATGGGGCAGCTCCGGCAGGAGAACGAGCTGCTGCAGAACAAGTGCGTGCCACTGCTGGGGAGAGCTGCTGCTGCCTGGGCTCTGGGGAAGGGCAACAGGAAGGATTGCTGGTCCTGTTATCACCATCGTTATCATTGCTGTTGTTTAGTCTTTGGGTTTAGTAAGATTACTAATAGTATTATTACAACCATTTCTGTTATTGGCATTATTTGTATTTAATATTTATAATCCCCCATTGAATACCATCCCTGTTACCTTCCAGATTGCACAATGCTGTACAAATGAAGCAAAAAGACAAACAAATGATCAGCCAGTTGGAGAAGAAACTAAAGGCAGAGCAGGAGGCACGAACCTTTGTAGAAAAACAATTAATGGAAGAAAAGAAAAGGAAGAAGTTGGAAGAAGCAACTGCTGCACGTGCTGTGGCCTTTGCTGCTGCCACGAGGTGCTTTATGCTCTGGGGAGGCTTTTTTCTCTCTTGTATACGTAAAGGAGTAGTTTGTTTCATTCTTTAAAAAAAGCAAAAGGGTTTATTGATGTTAAGGCAGAGGGCAGACTGGGAGATCTCCGAGCCTCAGTACCTACATATATTACATTTACATATGTAATATGAATTACATGGATGAATATGCTCTATAGAGCATATTTGGAACACAATGCTCCAAATCATCTGCTCTACCTTGATTGTGCTGACAGAGATGTTGTACCTGCCTGGGTCAGTCTGCTTTGAAAAAAGGACCATCTCCTTCCACGTGGGGACTGTGAATCAAGGATTTGTGCAATGACATTGGCCACAATACAGTTTTGATCCCACATTTTGGAAGTTTCCTGCTCTGGCTGGTGGCTGCCAGTGCTCAGTAGTTTCAGTAGTCACACACATGTAGAGATGGGAGCACAGCACAAGTGTGGATGACGTTAATCTGCAGTGCTCCAAATGTCTAAAAAGAATTATTTCTGCTTTTCTGTTCTCCATATTTCATAAATATTCTAAATTTCCTAATATTTGATGTATAACTCTGCATTGTTGCTATGAGGGAAACTAGTTTGCTGCAAAGAAGAAAGTCAGCTTCCTTTCTTTATCCTTCATTTTTTATATTAATTTTCATGGTATACACAGTTGACGAATGACAGCCTTATTCTTATTTCATCTTCTTGATTTCCCGTGTTTTTCTGCAGGGGAGAATGTACTGAAACTCTCCGAAATCGTATCCGAGAGCTGGAGACAGAGTGCAAGAAGTTAACAATTGACATAAAGCTGAAAGAAGATCAGATGCGAGAGCTAGAAATGAAAGTTCAGGTAATGACAAAGCACCAGGGGCTTAGATCAGCATCACAAGGAGAGCTCTCAGCCCTCCAAAATCCAAGGATCCGCATAAAAGGCAATCACCACGTTCAATAATTGTGCTGTTCAGATGTTTGTCTTGCATGTCTTGTGCCAGGGTTTATCAGAAGGTAGGTATGAGGGAGGTTAATAGTCTCAGCTCCACGCAGTTGGTTAAATTAGAATTTTTCCTCAAACCCATTGGTCTGTTTGGGCTGAGGATATAATCCCCTCAACATTTTTTACCTAATGCAAGGAGCTTGTTGCTATCTCTGTCATTATAAACTCACAAATTTAGTTATACAAATGTGTTTAATTCACGTGATTTATATAATTCATTATTTTATTGATATATCATTATATAATTCACAAAGGCTGCAGTCTGAAGCACTGACCAGGCTTTTTTCAGGGAGGGAAAAGTGCTGCAATATTGAAAGTACTTTGTGGTAGACGTGTAGCACACACAGTGTCTGGCATGTTACAGGGTAAGAGCTGAAATGTGTGAGTTGCAGTTGACCTTATCCCTTTCCACCTGGTGTTATTGTGAACTTGTTTCCAAACAACATATGCAGCCTTGTTGTTCCTGGGTTTACCAAACCCTTGCAAACAAGGGTGATTTATCTGTGGAAAGGATGAGCATGGCTTTCAAATAATTAAAACCAGCTATAATTAAGCTTTTAAATTTTATTAGCTTCATCAAACTCTTAGACAAGCTTTTTGTTACAGGCATTAATATTTTCCCCTTTGCATTGCTTCTCCCTTAAAAGTATAGAACATTTTCGTGTATAGTATTTTCCCCAGCCATGGGTTGCCTGTCTCTTACATACAGGATATTTGCTCCCTCTTTTTCTCCTTTTTTTTTTCTTAATTAGAAATCCCTCTCATCAGCCATTTGATAGAGCTTAAAATGCTTTTTTAGTGTCACTTTAAACTGTACGGCAAGAGGTCAGTTCCCATGGAGGGTCTGGGGCATCAGGAGCAGTTGAGGGGGCTGAGGGGGCTCAACCTGCAGAAAAGGGGTTTTGGGAGGACCTTCTCATGCTCTACAGCTCCCTGCCAGGAGGGTGCAGCCAGGTAACTGCTCCCAGGGAACAAATGACAGGATAAGGGGAAACAGCCTCAAGTTGTGCCAGGGGAAGTTCAGATTGGCTATTAGGAAAGTTTTTTCATGGAGAGGGTTGTAAAGCACTAGAACAGGCTGCCCTGGGCCGTGGTGGAGTCACCATCCTTGGAAGTGATCATAAAACATGTGGATGTGGCACTTGGGGACATGGTTTTGTGGTGAACGTGGTGCTGCTATATTGACAGTTGGACCTCATGATCTTAAATGTCTTTTCCAGCCTTTCTGAGTGTGTGATGCCAGCCATTTCACTCGTGGGAAGTGTTTCCACATCCCACGTCCCTTGGCTGAGAGGGTTGGGTGGCAGCTCAGCTGGCACTTGGAAGTGCTTTTTGGGTTTTGGGTGGAGGGTCTTACTGTGACTGTTGGAGGGCTGAGGAACAGACTAAATGGGGCTCACTGCACTGTAATTATGCACTGTTCATTATGGCTTTAATCACTTGTTTGCTGGCCATGTGTAATTACTAGAGGTAATATTACAGTGTCCTTAATTAACCATCATTTTAATTTTACAGTATTAATAGCAGGCCCAGTGAGTCTCTCTGGGGAAGAGAAAAGGCTTCTCAGTCTATCTCCCGTGGAAAGTGAATGAGGATAACATTTGTCCTAATTATTCCTGCAGGAGCTGCGGAAGTACAAGGAAAACGAGAAGGATACAGAGGTGTTAATGTCAGCACTTTCAGCCATGCAGGATAAAACACAGCACTTAGAGAACAGCCTGAGCGCGGAGACCAGGATCAAGCTGGATCTGTTCTCTGCCTTAGGAGATGCAAAACGGCAGCTTGAGATTGCCCAAGGTAACAATGCAGGGGTAAACTCCACACACAGTGCAGAAAAGCCATGGCAATATTCAGGGGTGGGGGGATATGGCCCCACTCAGCATTTCAGTTGCCAGCCGGTTGCAGCTTTGTGAGTGTGAGCCTAAGCCATCCATCTGACCTCCTTCCCCCAGCTGTCCAGCTCATGAGACGTCCCAAGATGGAGGGGTTAAGTTAATTTATGATTATTTTCTACATTTTTATAAACCATTACATAAAGCTGGAGATCTTTTGAAGTGCTAGAAGAGCTCTCTCTTTTAAGAGCTAAAATAATAGTTGCCATATATTAAGTTGTTGTCTTTGAATCCTAATAATAATATTTTATGACTGCTAAAGTAAATAAAACCTACATGGGTGATGGGGAATAACCCAACCTGTTTTAAACCTCAGCCTGGTGAGGTGAGCGTGGTGATGCCACCAGAGGGAGCAGGAGACCAGCATAAAACCCTGCCCAGCCTGGCCTTTGTGCAGCTGTACAAATCATGGAGCAAAATTAAATAAGCTTTTGATTTAACACCAGTTTAATTCCCCTGCAGAAGTTTGATTGCAGGAAAATTTGATTAGAGTGAGAAATTGTTTTGTTTCATTTCATTGCTGGTTTTCTTTACCTAGTTTCATAAATTGCTGTAGTGATGTTGTGAGTGTACACAAAGGGGGTTAGAAAAATTATGGCAATTGGACAGTTTTGAAAATAAATAACACAGTTAATATAAGCAAACACTTGTGCTCTTTGTGGGTGGAAAAGTACAGGAAAATGTTGAGCCATAGAAATATTCTGGTTATGGTGCAGCTGTGAACCCAAACAATGAAAGATGATAGTGGCAGAGCTGTGTTTAGTTATGTTATGTGGTAATTAGGGATAATTCAACACAATTCCTCAACAAAACCAGGAGTTACACGGGTTGTGCTTTTACTGATGGTGTGATAAAGAACTGACTGTCTTTGGAGTGTTGCACTTCCACAACTCAATCACTGAACACTTGGTGGGGGCTGAAAAATGCTGCTGGTTCTAAGTGATGTTATTTGCTGTTTTCAGGGCAAATCATTCAAAAAGATCAGGAAATCAAGGACCTAAAACAGAAGATTGCAGAAGTTATGGCAGTAATGCCCAGCATAACATACACTGCAGCCACCAGCACTCTGAGTCCTGTTTCCCCACATTACTCTTCCAAATTTGTGGAGACCAGCCCTTCTGGACTTGATCCCAATGCCTCTGTTTATCAGCCCTTGAAGAAATGAATGCCAATTTTCTTTTTGCCCAGTAATTTTGTCATGCTGAAGGCATCACACAGGAGTGTCTCTTGCAGTCAAGATGAAATTGTATTGTGTGAGACTGTATTTGTTGTCATTTAAAACAGGATAAAAGAACATCTGGATTGACTAGAACTGCCCATCAGTTTTTCTTGTAAATTTTTAGAAAACCTCACAGAACTTTGCAATTTATTTTCCTTGGCCAATGCATTAAAAACAATTCTTGGTTTCCAAGTAGCCAATTTTGCCTTTTTATGTACTCTTGCATGGTTTCCTCTTGAAAAAATACAGGGCTTTGCTTGATTTTTGAACCCTTTCTTCCTGGTTTCTTTTGTTTAATAATCAAATTGAATTTGCAGATTCATTCTGAAATAGTGAGGAAAAAAATCTTTAGTTTTTACAGTGAAAGGGTTAAATAATCTAACAAAGCTTTGATTTATAGATGTATTAAAGACAAATACGTGATGTTGCCGAAGATAATTTGATTTACCCCTCAAAGGACCAAACAAATTTCAGGGGCGTTGTCTAAGGGAAAGAGTAAGAGAGTAGATGATGTGATGGTGGTTGTTGTGTGAAATATTTATATTCCCATTGGTGTTTTTAGTCATTGAGAATTGCTAACAGTCTTGTTCACAGTGCCTTGGGAAAAGACATTTCAAGAGGAAACTTGATAGTTTAAACTATTTTTCCCCCTTCACTGTCATCTAGCTTATATATCAAGCTCATTACAGAGTCTACTGCAAATTGTACATGGTAATTTGGATGTTCATTATAAACCAAGGTTACATCTTCTGTTTATTTTCATATAAACTCAGCAGTGTTCTGTAACTTGCCTTGATTATTCTGCATTGTGGAAGGCACAATATTAATCCAGAAGCGTTAACGTGAAGGTGGAGCTGTGCAATGTACTGTATACAAGAGACTGTAAAGCTGGCTAATAAAACCTGCAGTTCTGGGGTTTTTTTTATTTTATTCAAATGTGATTTACACTTTATATCACCTTGTGTTTGACAGTTTAAATGGAGCTGAATGTTTTTCGGCTGTTGTGCCAAGGAGTTTGGTTTTTTTAATGAGTTATAAAGGAAACTCATAAATTGCACAAAGGTTTAAGTTAAAATGTATATTATACATTGATAGAAAGTGTTTGCACTGGCGACTTCTGAAGGGTTTCAGAGTTTTGGGGGAGGGGATTGGAGGGATGGGAAGCAAAATTGTACAGGAAACTAGCAGAAAAACAAACCCAACCTTAGGATTTTGCAAACATGCAGTGGACTCTGGAAGGACAAAGTTCTTCCAAAAAGAAAAGAATTTTTTTTTTTTTTAAATTATGATGTTAATTGGCATGTTGCCTCATGGGGAAAAAAAGTAGGACAAGCAAAGTCAATAGAAGTATTAAAGTTCCATCCTTTTAATCACAGATATTCCTTTGGGATACAATTTCTAGCTTTAGCCAAGTGTGCATGTTGCTGTCATTTGCATTTTTGAATCATCTCGTGTAATTGTCACCATGAAAGTGTTACTCAGAAATGTCATAGGTTTTTCATCTTTGTGCAAAACATGAAATATTGTCACTGACTTTTTGTGTTGAGGTTCCCCCATTTTGCTGCCCACTTGGGCACAGTTTTCGTTCAATACTTGGTCTTGGCTGCATTCTTTTTTTTCTGTGGGGTTTACAAAGAATAAACATTTTCTTGCAGATAAAAAGAGATAATTATTTTTTTGCCTTTTTAACTGACCTGATTTAGAAGTATAAAGAACACATTTTGTTTAAAGAGCACCTTGTTATTCCAGATAAGTGTCTTCTGCAACAGAGCTTCAGTGAAACAGAAGGAAGAACAGATGTTTCTGTGTTCATGTATAAGCTTAGCAAGTTCCCCTGTCCGTGGGCTCTAAAAAAAGGAAAACCAGGTAAATTTAAATTTATTGAGGATTGCAGAAGTCTGTAAGCTCAGCCTTTTTCTTTCCAGCCATTCTCACTGCAAAAGGCCACCACCATTGGGACATACATAGATCATTTCCTAAACAAAATCCATTATAGAGAACTTTACAATTTGAACAGATCCTGCTGTCCCCAAGACCCTTCTCGGCAAAAACGGCAGCGTTCCTTCAGGAGAAGGGAAAGGATTTGCAGGCTCCAGTCTGCTCTGAGGAGGAGTGGAAGGAGAGAATTCAAGCATCAAATCTTATACCAGCCAACCCCTGGGTCTTTAAATATTGAAGTGTCTGAAATGGAAAATATCTCAATGACTCATCATAAATGGTAGTTGCAGGATGAATATGTGGGGAATTTAAGCATGTGAGTGTGCAGAGGAGTCACGCAGGGTATTTTGTTTTCTCTACAGTCAGTTTTGAAATGAGGAATAAATACTCTGGAGAGATCTGCCAAAACAAAACTGAAGTATCTAGAACTTTTTCCAGCCAGCACAAGCCTAGGAAGCAAAGGTAATGGAAGGGCAGGGCTTCTGTTTAATGGCTTTGAGTACCTCTGGGTTTATCCTCACTAAAAATCTAAGTAGAGCGGAAAGCAGTATGTAATTTTAATATTTAACAAAAAGCTCCTTTACTCATAGAATTCATTCTATAACTGTGCCAAGATGAACTGGCTGCTCTTTCTCAGCATATTTCATGGTGATGGGGAAGGGAAGGCTTAAAAGCATATATTGAACTCAGTCTGACTCCATCAAATAACTTCCAGACAGTAAAAAATCCCTGCTTGGACAGGACTGTCCTCTGGAAATGGAGCTGGAGATCCCACCTTCAGAGCAGGAAAGCAGGTGACCCTCCAAGGACCCCTTTCCACTGGAGTGCTCAAGCAGAACAACCTTGAGGTTTGTTTTTCCTTTTTCTTTCTAAACTGTTACATTTGGAAGTTGTTTCTTACCCCGACATTGCCTTAAGGCCTCTGGAATTACACACTGGAGGAACTGGCTCCAAGGCAGTTTCTTAGGCCAAAACCAACGTGCCTTTTGGCATTTCCTGTGTCCAGGAGCTGGCTGCTCCAAATATTGATGACATTTGTATGCAACAGATGGTTTTTTGCACTTCAAAATAAAAATCTGTCTCTTTCCAATAGCTAGAAATACACATTTGATAGAAAACGTTCTATTGAGAAGTTTAACCCTTTGCCAGTAGTGCCTGTTACTGAGAATAAAACTGTTCCCAAGTTTAACATTTGAGAGTATGAGAACCCAAAATCGGCACTTGAACTCACCCAGACAGGTTTGTGCATCACTGTAGTGCAGCAGTAAATTTAGTTTTGTAGGGGTTTTTTTAAGCTTACAAATTTTAGATACAAGCTCAGTGGTTTTTTAACACTTCTACAGGAGTTGGGGTGCAGGGGGAATGTGTTTCTTTCCTACTGGACGCTTCCTTTCCTTGTAATTTGGAAGTCAAGGTCAGAAAGAAACACTCAGCATGTTAACACATCATAGATGATAACAATGAAATCTGAGATGCCACAGTATCTTCACTGAATCACTAAAATAATACCCATCCGTAAGACTGAAGCATTCCTAATAAAGGAGAAGAGGCAGGAAAAATCCATTTCCGTCAAGTTCAGATGTAAGTGGCTCATTTACCTAAATCTGAGTGGTGATTATGCTGTTCTAGACCATGTTGCCACGGTCAGAAAATACTGGGGTTTATTGCTTACAGTGAAAGTCTTTATATGTCTTGCATATTTAACATTAAATTTCCCATCAAAATGTAGCCTCTCTTTACAAATGCTCCAGGAGTACATTATTTTGTGGGGAAAAGCATCAGTTTAACAGTTCCCTCTTCCCAGCAAACTCAGCCATAAGACAGGTCCCTGATGGTAAACCCAAGTGTCAGCTTCAGGTGGATTTTCTTATCCTTGGCTTTCAAGCCATTCCATTCCAGGTCTGATTGAAACATTCCTTATGCAAAATGCATGACAAGCATTTTAAAGCCAATTTAAGACGGTGCTAAACCCGAGGGATTCCGACAAGATTGAAGTAACCAGCATTTTACAACCTTTATCTCTGTAAGTGCTCACTTAATCTGATCTGTTTCCTCATGTGTTTGCTGCTGTATCCCAACTTTCATTAACCTTGACTAAACAATTTGGTTTCATGATGACTTTTTGGTAACCTCTTTGGGTGTATTGTCACTTAGAACCATATGTTTATCTGTAATTTCTTTTTCTTAATTAGGCTTAGGCTGGAGCTTTTTTGACCTCTTTCTAAATTAACTGCCATGTAGAATAATTACAAGCAATTTTTATCATCGGAAGATTTATGCTTCATCTGCTTTTAGAGACTTTTAAAATATGGAACTGTTTTGATGGGGAAAAAGTACTAGTAGTGTTCTCTTATTGGTGATTAGGCTGAAAAACAGAATACCCCCAAACTCCCAGTAAATTTGGATCTGAAAGTAAATGTGGTGCTTCACAGCAGTTTAAGCATTTCCGATCCGGAGGGCACGGAGGGGAAGGTGTGGGAGCTCTCGGAAAGCGAGAACTTGCAGAAAGGCAAATTCCTTTGTGTCCTCTCCAGAGCAGCCACGAGAGGGCTCAGGGTGCCTGCCTGAGCCTGACCCTGCTCCCAGAGCAAATTCCTCAGCCCCAGAGGCTGGAAAAATTCCAGTTTTTCTTAAGAAGACGTGTGGATGTTATTTCACAGTCTTTCTGTTATGTGAAGGAATAGGAGATTCATCTCAGGAAGCTCAGAGAGTTCAGAAATACATGGATTTGTGTGATAATGAAAGTATGATCAATGTGTAAGTATTCCAGATGATCTTCCATGGAGATTCAAAGAAAGGGAAGCAAGTAGGCTTTGCCTTATTCTCCATATCCAGAAGCCTTTCTGTGCCAGAGAGTGAAGCAATGTAGATCCTTGGCTGAAATGAGATGTAACTACAGGACTTTTTTTTCAGTCTCCGACTCCTCCCTCTGGAACACTAGTATTGCAACTTAAATACCTTCAAAGATCCACATCCTGCAGGTCATGCATTTGCTAGCCAAAAGCAGGGAATTGCCACGTCTATTATTTAGGTATTTAAAAATGCAGGTGAAAAACATTTAGTCCTGTACAAAAATCTAGTTTATGATCCAGGGTCTGACTTCTTAGGGCTGAAACCAAGTTGCTGAAATTGTTTGTAAAGAGATGCAGGATGGATCTTGACTCGTGTGGAGGAGCTGGTTTAGATTTCTCTTGAGAGTAATTCTTCTTGTAAAGCTCAGTTTATAGCAAATGTTGCCCAGCATCAACAGTGACTATACTCAAACTACTCCATGTTTGATTTCATTAATTTAATTTTGAGATTATTAAATTAACTTTGAGTTTATTAATTTACATTAATAATTTCAATTACATTTGTTGATTTCAATTAAAATTGGCAGCAGATCAGTAGTGCTGAGGATATCCAAGTTCCTGCAGCCCTTGAAGAAACAGGCAGTTGATAAAAGAGGGGGCACGAGCAGCTGCTGCAGAAAGAGCTTGGTGTAAAGGTCCAGTGAGCCCAGGCTCTACCATTCACCAGGAGAGCCAACTGCACAGGCCTGCAGATGCTGCAGGAGAGTGTGTTTGTACAATTACTTTGTGTTGAAGCCTATTTAAAACAAACCAAGTTGTACTTGTTAAAACAAAAGGGTTTGGCTGAGAACAGATCAACTCCATTCCCCGTCAGCCTTGCCCGTGCGTGCTTGGCTTTGGAGGCATTTGATTTGCTGCAAACACTTGATTTTGTATATTGGGCTGCAAAGGGTCATGGCCAATTCCGAGTGATGCCAAGAAGCCAGGATTGCTGCAGCTTTCATGCCATCTTCCTCGTGGGGAGTGTGTACCCTGCAGGAAATCCTTTAGCTCCTCTCTCTCTGCTTACCCAGCTGCAAAATGGCATTTTAGTTCTTGGCTTCTCGGGAATATTTGAAAGCTTGCTCCATGTTTGTTGCTGCTTTAGAAGTTCAGAGAATGATTAAAATGCTCAGTATTTCTGAGGGGGCTTCACTGGGCTCTGACATACAGGAATAATTTACAGGTAGGAATTTCTCTGGCAGATATTTTGTAAAATATTTGGCTTCCTCCTGTGTCTTATCTTGCCCACAGCAGCAAAACATTAGTAACAATGAAAGGAATACTTCAATTATGCATATTTTAAGCAAAGTAGTCTGATATCTTCTGGTCCCTGTCTTTTTAATTTGTTTCTGATTTACCATAGCTAAAGAAAAAAAGAGGGAAATGTGGTAACACGATGGAGAGCAGCAGGACCAGCTCAGGCCTTGACAGGGGAGAAGCTGGAGGAATTGAAACCGTGAGTTTTACTCCATATTATGGCACCAAATAATGCCCTAAGAGCCTGATCCCCATGCTGTGGTGCTGAATGGCACCAATACTTACAAAGTCAAAATGATCCTCAAGTATTCAAACACAAAGGCAAGAGTCATTCACTGGAGAGGGAGCCTGTTCAATTAGCCCACATGTACAAAAGAACTCAAAAGGCAGCATTATCTGGTGGTTCAAGCAGAGCTCTGCAAAGCCCTGAGCAAGGCTGGGTTCTGCATTCAGCCCTGGCACTGAGACTTGCTGCAAAAAGGGGGTTTTTAACTGGAAAATGCTAAAGTAGCTTCTTGCTCCATAGAAACTGATCTGGGGAGACATAGGAGGGAAGCATTAAACAGGAGAACTTTCTCAGCACTTCCTCCTTGTTTTTTCAGCATTGATGTTTAATAGTTGTTACATGAAACAACACTTATTGATCCCCTCCTGCCCTTAGCAGAGTTTGCTTTTCAATTTCTCTGTATTCCAGCTGTGCCTGTCCTGAAACAGCTGATGATCCAAGGAAGCATAAAAAAGAAAGAGTAAGAAACACCACTGAGTTCTTCCCAGCTTGAATAGCTGATCTGGTTGACTCTCTAATGAGCTTGTGGAACAGCAACTTTATTTGTTCTGTCATAGCACTTAAAAGAGCTATTGGCCAGGGATTCAAAATCATCCCTGGCAACTCAGCCACAGCATGTTTTGGGGCCCCTCGGGCATTTTTTAAAATTCTTTTTTAATTCCTGGGGCTCTCAGCACAACTACAAAGTCCCACAAGCCAAAACAATCACTGAGCTGAGATATCTTGCTTGACGGGTAGAAGTTTTTCCCTCCCAGGTGGGCTTTCTATGCAGTAGAGCTCTGAAGATGCACAGCCCCTTCCACTCATTGCCTGGCTCTTTAGACAAGCTGGTCCCTTTTTTGAAGCAGTTCATTTGCCTGGCTGGACCTCTTCATCTCCCTTGCTCTTTTGCAGCCAATAAGCAGCTGATGGAGTTTCAGTCTGTTGAAAGTTTGTAGTCTTTCTTGATTGCATTTTGGATTGCAGGGCTGCCAGTAATACTATTTCTCAAAGCCCAGGCTTTGAAAATTACTTAGCCTTATGTTTGGCAGTTAATAAGCTGCATAATTACAGTTCTAGGAGCAGATCCAGTACCTTTAGCAAGTGCAGTGGAATCTAAATGCCTCCTTCCTTCTCTGCCTTGAAATGGTGTTCATTTCTTTCTCCTCTAAATGACAACAGAATTAATTTTGGAGAGACCTGTTGCTTGAAGTGGAGTCAGTGGATTAATAAAAGCACTAATTATTAAAGCCAGCAAATGCTCCCTAATGATTGTTTGCTGCAAAGTTAATGTTTGATTGGAGAAGGTCATCTGCAAGCCTGAGTGTAAAACCTGTCTCTGTAATAGCAGGTGAGAGCACAATTACCTTCTCTTCATGACACGCACTGGTGCTCTCCACTGCACTTCACCTCATCAGCCCAAACAATGGGCTTGGAGGAAGAGCTGTTTTGCCATAGGACAGGTACAACCCCAAAGGTCACAGCTTTTAATTAAGTGTGAGAGATTACATCTGTTTCTGTGCTTCCTAGAAGGAGGCATGGGCACCTCATCCTGTAAACCCTGCCTGAAACTGAACTTTCAGCTCAATGTGGTTTGTGAGGGTTTTTACTGCACTGCACAGTTTTCTGAGAGCTCAATTATCACGTGGCAGAGGTGCAAAGGAAATGAGTAGATGCTGGTTTTATGCCCGCAGTCTGTGCTGAAATGAGACGGAAATGTCTAACAACAACCTGTGCTGCAAAACCTCAGCCTGCAGTGGGGCTGAGGTGGGGAGTGTCATCCCAAAACCTCTGCCTGCAGCTGCCTATGAGCAATAGTCAGGTGTAACTGGGCTGAATGGCCCCAGCAGATCCTTCCCCACCACCAATGGGCATCTCAGTGCTCCAGCTAGAAAAGGAGCTTCTCTCCTAATTCCAGGCCTTGTGGGGACAAGTTACCTGCTTGGCTGCCAGAGCCCATGGGGGTGTTTCCACGCTGAATCCTGCATTTTCACTGTTTTCCTCTACTAAAAATTGGAAAGGGCATCAATGATCTGGCTTAACATAGTGATTTTCCTGAGAGGATGGTTGGTAGTACGAAGAACAGAAGAGATCTCAGCTCCTCCCAACCCTGCCACTCACTCTCTGTGGTTTCAGGCAAAGCATTTAACCTGTCTTTGCTTTGAAGTTTTGTGGGTTTGTTTGGGTTTGTTTGGTTTGGGGTTTTTTCCTTTTAAAATGAGGATGATAACATAAAACCCTTGACAGTCTCGTAGGAAGGGTGTTGTCACAGCTTTGCCAAGTCCTGTAGTTGGTAGAGGAAGGGATGTTTAACTTTACAAATTAAAACAAAACCCTCTTTGAGTAAAGCATTGCATGTAGCTTCTGGGGTTTAGGCATTAATAATGTTGCAAGTCCCTGAAGACACTCCCTAGTTCGTTGCTTCATCAGAGCAATAAGACTTGTGTGTTTTGCAAAAAGAAGCTTAGAGAGGGGAATATCAAGAGGTGGGTCTGGCAGAGTTGAAGAGTCAGAAGCAAAAAGGAGGGGAGCAGCCAAATGCTCTTTGGTGCAGCTCCCGTGAAACAAGGGACACAACATGAGAATGTTCTTTACAGTAAACAAGGCAGGCAGTGTGTACGAGCAGTCGGAAAGAGCTGTTGTTGACATGAAATAAAAGCTGCTGCTTTATCTTTCAGAACTGACAAAGGCTTTGGAAGTGTCTGATCTGAGAGCATTGTTTCTCAGGAGGAAAAGGAGGAGATGTCTCCTGTGACACGTAGCACCGTGGTAGCCCTGTCGGTCTGATAAAGGATCGTGACAAATCATCAGGTGGGGGAGAACTGAAATAACTCCAACCTTTTGCTATTGTAAAGCTTTTGCACCTCATGGACTGTCCACACAATTATTGCAACTTGGGGATCTCTTCATTACTCTGTCAGATATTCACTGGCAGGCTCAAAGGAACAGTTCTCTCTCCTGGAATTTTGGCCCCTTGCTTTGCAGCTTCAGATCAGCCGATGAAAGGGGATTGAGCTGAATCCAAGCTGCACGTGCTCCCATCTCAGGGAAATACAGAGGGAAATCTCCTGACAGATCCTGACAACGGGAGCCACAGCAGCGAGAAAACAAATGCACACTGTCTGGGACTTCAGGGGTTTGTGTGTTCAGCCAATTGAGACTCATCAGCCCTCTTTTCACTCTAATTCCCAGGGACATGGGAATGTTTCGGTTACACTGGCACTGCTGGGCAGAGAATGTCTGTGTGGCTCCAGGAGCTGGGGCAGTTCCTGCTCGTAGCTGTGACTACATGGGCAGGGAGTGAAGCAGCCTGTGCACTCTGCCAGAGCCTGCAATTAAGGCTCTCCAGCCTGTTTAAATGACACCAACACACAGCTCCAGCAAGAGGTCTCTCCCTTTCACTGCCATAATTTACGCTTGTTGTTGATCACTTAATATTCCCCATTCCAGCATTTTGCTCAGCAGAAGGGAGGTCAACGAGAAGGAGCAGAGTTCTTGGCTTGCATATCTGCTGTGCCAGGCTTTTTGGGAAGGCTCTGACACTTGTGGATCTTTACAGTGCCTGGTGAAGAATATCAGTATTTTGGCTGTGGAGTAGGTCGGTGTTTGTAGTGTGTCCGTGGCAGAGCCTCTTATTTATGGAAGGATGTGGACACCAAGTGACAGAGAGTGACAATAGACCTCACCTGTGAGTGCCTTTCAGACCCTTGGACAATGTCTGATGTCTTCCCTGGCTGATGCTCATGGGGTGCAGGACAGGCTTCACTGGGAGCTGGGGCCATTTGGGGGGCTGGTTAGTGCTTTTTTAAGAGTCTAGTCAGCAGGAAAAAGAGCCAGAAATACATGTCAGCAGAGAAAAGCCTCCAAATCCCATACCCAATTGAAGCTGTAAAAAAAATGGAGGTTGGCAGAACATAATTATGTAAATTGGAGTTCAGCCAGGACCCTGGGGCTCAACCCTCCTTCTCTTCCTGTGAAAGTGCCATTGGATATTTGATAGCTATATTGGGTCCAGCCACTTGGTTTTATGGATCCCTGGAAAGGCTGGAGTAGCTGGAGCAGCAAACCCCCTTGGCTTCTGTGTTATAAGAGCACCTCTGAATTTCCAAGCCACAGTTTGTGCACCCAAATTTCCTTTGGAAATGGGGAACATTAAGTGATCAACAAGTGTAAATTAGGGTAGTGAAAGGTAGAGACCTCTTGCTGGAGCTGTGGCTTGGTGTCATTTCAATCCCTGTGCAGGTGCTGCCAGCTGAGACCCTGCTTCTGCCCATGTGGCATCTAGTAGGATCCCAGCCCTGAGGCTGTACAGGCCCTGCTTAGATGTACCTTTTTAACTGCTCTGGTGGGTGACCATATTTTTGACCCACTTTTCCCCGTGCCCTCTCACGTGCAGCTGAACACCCCCAGAGCCTGCAGCAGGGAGGGAGTGCAAGATACACAAGTTACTCCATGCCTAAGGATTTTGGTGGGGCAGTTCCCCGAATCCCCACTCTTTTGGCCACATCTAGACGTGTCAGCACAGCATGGCAAGGTTGGGCAGCCTGTGTTTGCCAGGGCATGAAAAAGAGTCCTGGATTCACTGCTGTGAGTGTGTAACAAGCCCTGCCTTGTTCCATCCTGGTGTGATAAGCAGGATGGGGCTCTCTGGCTGCCCTGGAATCGTGTGGGAGGGATGTCCTGACAGGCTCTGCCCAGCTGCTGTCAGCAAATACGCTCCTGTAGAGGGTTGATCAGATGGCTCTCTGTCACTGCTTTGTCCCAGTGACCAGAACATGCCAGAAAAGTTCTTTCTTCTCATTCTTTGGTATAAATATTTCATGCGACCCAGGAAAGCAGCAGTGGGGGCTGGTCCGTGCACTCTGAGCAGGGGCCACGTGAATGGAAGGACTGTATTAATTATTATGAAACAGCTCTGAGAAACAAATGCAGGTTGCCATGGAAGCACTAGCAGCGACAATGTCACCTCATTTTTAAGATGCTTTCAATGTTCCAAACAATTTCCCTTCTTTTTCAAAACAGACAGTGGCAAAATATCGCAGTGGAGGGGAGATGGGGCCATGTCCATGGGCTGTGCCAAACTTGATGCCCCTTTGTTACAGCTGAGAGACCAACTTCATGCCTAAGCCATGGAGAAAGGGCATAGGGGGCTGCAGGTGGAGAAGCTACCCAGGAGGCAAAGGAAAGCACAGGCTGGAGATCAGGGAATAGGCTGTTCCTTTTCCATCCAGAGACAGAAGGGCTGGGGATCCACAGGGCAGTGAGTTCTGGTGACCCTTGGTCCTTGGGAGGTTTGGGGTGTACCAGGAGAAGAGTTAAACATTAAAGAGGGGACACAGGAAGCTGTCTCTGAGGATTTGACTGGAATAAATTGAGATCCTATAGGAGAGAGGAAATAGGAAAGCAGTAATGCTGAGAATTGGTAATGCTGATTTAATGAATGCAAAAATGTAAATTATTGGAGAGCAGTGAAAAACTACAATAATAAATGCCTAGAGCTGAGTTCTCCCTGCCCCTTTCAATCATCTATGCAGAGCAAAAGGTGACCTTTTAACCCACTTTATTTTAATGAACTTTTTGTTGCCTGACTTGCCCCAGGAACTTGTAGTTTTAGTACATGTACCCAGTACTGGTAAATCTAAAGGAATAATCAGCTGTAGCCAAGTCTTGACTCGCCTGCCCTCAGATAGTCCCATCTGCAGGCTATAGGCACAAAGGGGATTGTGTCCCTGTGTTTTTCACCCAGACCTGGAGAAGGGCTGCTCCAACATTCAGGATTGGCCTTAAAATCTCTCTTGGGCTGACAAGGAATACTGCAACCCACCTTGTGTTTGAAAAATATACACTTAAATAGGGTTACTAATAAAAAGGGATTTTAACCAGTAAACTAATGACATAACTGAGCCTCAGTTTTGTGCCATTCGCTTCGGAGATAAAGGGGTTTTATGCTAGGCCAAAACCAGAAATCAAGACATAAGCCCTTGCAATGCTTTTCAGTGCCGTGGATGCTCACGTGCAGGAGGAGGACAGCACTATTGCAGCTCTTAAACCAAGCAGTGGTGGGTTGGAGCCCTTGCTGAAAGGCAGTGATCCATCCCTGCAGGAACAGCAGGAACCCGAGCCAAGGCAGCGGGCGGAGATGGAAAGTAAGTGCTCTCCTTGGATTCATTCTAATTCCCGCTCCATCTTATGACAACTGTGAAATCAGCAGCATCAAGAATAGCATTTGTGGTTATTAAAAGCATCTGTTAGCCCACTTAACCACTGCACTGGTGCCAACCCAAACCTGCCTGGGTCAGGCTCCTGCTGGGTGGACTTCTGCCCCTCTGCAAGGGGAACAGGGATGCTGAGTTACAGAGGGAGACTGGAGGGGTGTTGGACATGCCCAAAGGCAGATGAAGACACACTGAGACTTTGACATTCTCTTTGTAAAGGGGAAAAAAGAAAGAAAATTGATTTCTCACAGGTTTGGCCCTCCCAAGCCTGAGCCTCCATGAAAAAGCTCCCAGCATCCCTTCACAAGCAATTTTATTGCTTTGGCAGCTGGGCTTGGAGGCCTTGGGGTGAAAACCTTTCTCCCAGCATTATGAAGATGGCAACCTCTTAATCCTAGAGAGCAAATGTCAGTCTGAAGCTCTCAGGAAAGGGAGGGGAAAACCCCCAAAGCATCAAAGGGCACACAAATGGTCAAAAACTGATGGAGAAATTGGGCACAACTGCCTGGCAGTGAGCCTGTGGATGTTCATCTGAAAACAATTGTTCTACAGATGCACAGTTCTTCTGATAAACCAAGTTCCAGCTGCTAATGACAAGTTGGGAGCTGTTTCACTACACAGCAGACAAAATGGATTTTCCACTGTGTTTCTGATGAACTTTTTAAAAATAATGAGGCAAGGTTTATGTTTGTTTTGTTGTTGTGGGTTGTATATTTTGGTTTGGGATTTTGCAGGGCGTTTTCTTTCTTTTTAAAAAAAGCCTCCTTTCATTTGAATTTAAAAAATGTTTTTGTGTTTCCTACTCCTTCCATCTCCAACCTTCCTGTGCAGCCCCTGCTGAGAAGTCCAGCTCCATTGTCTGGATGCTGTGCCAGCAGGGAGCAGGTTTCAACAGCCTCTTGTTATTCACACTTGTTTTTCTCTGTTGTTTTTCTCCTTTCTTCTACTTTACCGTGCCTGGTACAAGGCCACAGGTGTTTCTTCTCTGCTTTCCCATACTTACAGTTGCATCTTCTCAAGGCCAAAGCTGTCCTCAGCCCAGTAGTCTTCCACAGCAGCCTGAGTAGTCAGTGCCTTTTCTGTCTGGCCCTCTGGTGCTGGCAGTGCCTGTGGGGCTGTAATCAAGCCTGTTCACAGAGCCAGGCTGGGCTGGCTGTAGGGATGGATGAGCCATATGGGAAGCCAGTTCCAGCCCTGAGATGCTGATTGACCCAGCCCTCTGATGTGCAGTGGGGAGAGTGCTGTGGCCTGAGAGAAAATGTCATGAAAGTCTGTACCTTGAACTCTTGCCACTGTTAATTAACCACATAATGTCTCTCTTACACGGTGCTCTTCATCAGCTCATTTGTCTTGTTCACTTCATTTGGCAGATGGAGAAGGTAGAACTCAGAAGACCATCATTTGTCATCCATGGATCCTCTCTACACAAGCCAAAATAAACCAGCTTTCTCCAAATGCCAGACCAGTGCACTAACCACAAGGTAACACTGCTTCCATCCTGTTCTCCCTATAAAATTTGATAAAATTAGTCTTATTTCTCCCTTTGATTCTTCTTGAAGTGGTAGAGTGCTACACTCAAGTGATTCCTAAATGATTCCCCAACCCACTTCAAATCTTTGTGCCTCTTGCTCTGTGAAAGGGCATAACATTTGGAGTAATTAAGTAGCACACCTCTAGCAGAGCCACAGCATTGGATTTGATGCTCCTGTGCCAAGAATGGGATGGGCAACTGGGTCTGTAGTGGTTTTTCCCAGTGTCAGGTTTGCTGGTGTTGAGAGCATCCATGAGGAAGGAGGTCTGTCCTCACCATGACAATGCTCTAAATTCCTCCTTGCTCGTACCAGACACAGCCAGAACATTTAGATAGATTTATCACTGGGATGATGCTGGGCTGAAGGCTTGTCACCACAGTCCCTCTTCAGCAACTGGAGAAAAGGAACAATGACAAAAAGGTGCCCTTAAGAGTATTTGCTTCCCAAAGGAATGCACTTAAGGGCCCTGGAAAGCTCAGGATGTTATTAAAGGATGTGTGTGGGGGGGCACTTGTCAGTCCTAAGTGAAATTGATAAAAAAAGATCTTTTATGCAACAGGCTGTATTTAAATCTAAGGGACTATTTAAGCTGCTTTGTGGGTAATAACATCTCTTTGATTGAGAAGCCGTGTTTTAAATATGGAATTAGTGAAAGTGAGTGTGTTGGTGACCCTGTTTCCAGGGAAGGCACTGTTATGCATGTTGCAGTGAGCAGTGGGACTTGAGGTACAGTGAAGAGATTTTAACCCTTCAGTGGTTTTCTCCAGATTAAGGACAAGCTCCTCAACTCTTTTCCATCATGTCAGAGGTCTGAGTTTGGTCCCTTGACACCAGTGCGGTGACTGCGCTCAGTGGGGAGCACCAGATTTGGGAGGAGAAGGGCAAATGAGGGTTTAAAAGGGACTGACAGCAGAGAAACACCCATGTCAGCCTTGATCCCAAACCTCTCCTGGTTCATTGCCTTCTGCCTGTGCACCATCAGCCTCTGTTTGAGACAACCATCACATGCCTTACCGTTCCAGCTCTGAGCTGTCGTCCAGCCTTACAGCTCCCTGCACACTCTGCCCGCATCTTGGCTCCTTTTCAGTGCTCCCTTGATGCAGTTTGGCATCTCTCTGGGCAAAAAGGGCTACTGCTGCCACCTTCCCCTGTCAATATCCCTTTCTTGCAGTGCCCTTCTGCCTTGGCATTCAATGCCATCAACTCAGTAATTAGTATCGCGTTGTAATTGAATTGTCAAAAGGAGCTTGGATCAGAGCTGAGGGAATCGTCAGGGTTACTGCTGCCTCTTTTGGTCTTTCCTCATCTTTTTTGTGTCTTTTTTTCATCCCTTCATCATTTATTAGATTATATAAGGATTAGATTGGGAGTGTTTTGGGGCAGGCTCTGTGCTCCTGCAGCACATCTGCAGCACTGCAGGCAGCTACAAACCTAATCAGGGGCTGCTGCTTGGTCCCTTCCCCATCCCTTGCTGTCTCTCTCTTCCTTCAATTTGTATACTCAATTCCCAGTGCGACTGAGGGGGATGTTTCCTGAGGAGCATCAAGTGGCAGCAGATGTGCAGGGGTTTGTCCTGCCCAGCCAGGTAGAACCAGCTGCTAAAAACACAGCTGGGCAATGCTGGGAAGCACCTGAAGTGCTGCTAAAAAGGGCTTGCACAAGCCCTTGCTCCCTGCTGGTGCCTTTCTTGGGAGCTGTTCCCATCCTGTGCCCAGTCCTGCCCACTCTGGTTTGTGCTGCATGTTCTGGTCCTGCCTTCAGCTCTGACTCTCAGTACTTGCCAGGAAAAGGTTGGGTGGTGCACACCTCGAAACTTCTACCAGGAAAACTTTTGGCTCCTCCAGGCAGCACAGAAGTCTGTATGAGCCATTGGTGGAGAAGGGGGGAAAGAGCCTGGCACAGCCACTCTCTGGAGTCAAATACAAAACGTCTCTGCCACTGCAACTCTCTTAGCCATGAATTTTGGGTTTCCCTTTGGCAGCAGCATCAATGAATTTGCAGATGAAAAACTGCAAAGCCAAGGAGTGGGGCTGGAGTGGAAAGAAACCCCCAGCTGTGGATTTGCCACTGAACTCCCCTTGTCCCACTGCCACTTCCCAGAAGATTAATGCTGACAGCATGAAGAAAATGCCTTGGCAGAAACAAACGTGTTTTCCATCCATCTGAGAACCCCAGCAGTGTCTGTTGATGCTCCTGCTCATAGCCAAGCCATGAGCTTTCAAAGCCCCACTGGGACCCATTGTACAGTAGCATTCCCAAATAAAGGCAGTTCTTATGCAGCAGTTTTCAGGGCTGAGAGACAAAGCAAAGCCACCTGTTGTCTCCCTTGCAGGTGTTTTGACCTCTTTTTCCTGATACTGTTTTGCAGCAATACTTCCATTCTATTCTCCCTTCATCTGCACTCTGGGATTCTCCAAAATTCCCCAGGCAGATGGTGTTGCTGTTCAGTAGCAGGACTGCAGGGTGTGGAGGAGAAGAAGCTGCATCAGGCCCCACGAGCTGTAGAGATTTGGTCACTCAGCTGCAGAGAGGACTGCTTTGCACCTCAGCAGAGTTTTCCACCAAAGCTGGGCTTGCCTGAAAGGATTAGTCTGAGTTCCTAGACAATTTCTGCACTGACTGAGGGAGGATCTGTGAAAGCAGCTGGGAAGGTAGAAAAGCCCACGGGCAAGAGCAAATGATGTGAGATACTGTCAGTGCTGGTGGCTGGCAGGTCAGGGCTAGTCCCTTCAGTGCTCCTGTCTGCATGGGGGAACCCGTGAGGAGGGGGATACAGTCAGTCCCAAGGTGGTGAGAGAGGCTGGAGAAGCACAGCTCTGCCAAAAGACTGGCCATCAACAGTGAGTCCAGTGCTGTCATGCAGGGAGGCCTGCATGGCCCCTTCCCTGATTGCTGAGAACCTGAAGTTTCTCTTGCAGCTGAAGATTCACCCATAGAATCATGGAATGGTTTGGGAGGGAGGGGACCTTAAATGCCATCTCGTTCCACCCTCTGCCATGAGCAAGGACTCCTTCCACACATGGCTGTGTACTTCTTCCTCAAAGCCCCCACCTCATCTTCCATGAGGATATGGCACGTGGGTATTTTTGTATTCCTGAGCTTGGGGGCCCTGTTACCTCTCTCACTGCAAGGACAGACCCACCTGCCAGCTCTGCTCTGTAACAAGAAGCAGCATCTGATGTCAAATATTTTGAGGCTGAAGCGTGGCCAGTGACCCTGTGCAACCCTGAGAGTGCAGAGCCAGGGCACAGCTCCACACCAGTTGTGTCCCCTCCAAGTGGAGCCTCTTGGCTGGACACACAGCTGAGGACCCACCACCAGCACCCTGCCAAATGCATTCCCTGCACATCCCCCCACATCCCAATTTCCACATGATTAGTTGAAAGCTCTTGTTGCTATGGGACTGACATCTCCTTTCCTCTCCGTTGATTTTCACAATTATTTTTTTTTGTTGTCTTTTTCCGGGTATCTACTCTTCGTTCTTTTATTTTCCTGCTCAGAAAAGCTGGAATTAGAGAGGGAGGTGGGAAGGGGGACTGGAGCTTGTAATAGGAAATAATGGACTTTTGTAAACATGCAGACAGCTTTTGCATGTGGTACAGCAGAAATAATCTGCTTTTGGTGGATCAGGAACACGCAGTTGGGCTGAGGTTGCTGGAGAGGCTTCCCAAAACAGAGGCAGCACAAGGGAACTGGTTTTTTGGGCAGGGGGACAGGGCCAGAGGGGGCACATTAGTCCATCTCTGTTCTCTCATGCTCTGCTGCATCCCTGAACATCTGAGTCAGGCAGCCTGAGCCAGCATTTGGCACGAGCCAGTCTCAGATCAAAGCCCAGATTTGGTTTTGGGGTGGTCACACACTCATCGTGTGAGATTATTGTTGTCTGTCCTGGAAACAGCACCATAAATAGCAGCAGGGCTTAACACGTGCAGCCACTGCCCCAAACTGCTCACAGTGGGGCAGATCCTCCCTTCCCCACAGGAGGGGACATTCCAAATAGAGGCAGGCCCTGGAGAACTGGGCTTGGGGACTCCGGGACCTGTCCCAGGGTGGCACATCCCCCAGGGCTGCAGGGCCCCAGGCTCAGCTCCAGGATGGGACTCACACAGGGTGGCTGCTGCCTTAGTGTGGTGGCAGAGCTAAATGCAGCAAAGGGGACCAGTCTGGCTTCCTTTGGGGTTAGAAAAGCTCCTGTTGATCCCAGGGCTGGAGGAAAAGGCCTGGAGTCCAGCTGGATCATTGTGGAGGCAGAGGCAGAGCAGGGACCACTCCCTGTGCCAAAGATGCTCATGAGAAACTTGATAATCCCTGCTTTGGGGAGATTGTTATTGGAACATCTCTCTTTGCTCGAGGACAGTTCTCTTCCTCCTTTTAAGTTATTAACATGGAATTATCAATGCCCATAATCGGCTTTGTTGTACCTCCTAGCAGGGTTCACAGCACGTGATTTCCAAAGGAATGTAATGGATTCAGTACAAACAGGAGCAGATTGATGTCCAACACTGAGGCAGAGGATGAATCAGCACTGTCTGAGGCACAGGGATAAGGATGATGGGGGTACCAGCAGCCTCTGGAGGAGGAGGAGCAGTTCAGGGGCATGAGTGGATGTGTAGCTCTGACACACAGTCAGGAGACCAGCAGCTGCAGAAAAAGGAAGATGGATTCAGGACAAACTGATTTATCTGACACACCTGGCATGGAACAACCTGAAACCCAGTGTGCAGCCAGGTCAATGAATAAAAGGTCAGGGGGAAGGCTGGGTTTGTCACTGAATTCCTGAATAGCAGAAGCCACAGGGCTTAATTCTCCCTTCCAGCAAGGCATCCAGGCTTAGTTTAAATATTTCCACTGCTGGAGGATCCAGCCCAGTTCTTGATAAATTGCTCCAATGGCCATTACCCTCATTCTTGGAAACCCCAGTCTGTTTGGAGTTGAATTTATCCAACTTCATCCTTCAGTAACTGGATGTGATCTTTGTTTCCGAGGTTGAAGAGCCTCTTTTGGTTAAGCTGCTGCTCCTGTAACGCTGTACTTTGCATATGGAAGGGCTGGATTTGTTGTTGGTCAAGTCCATGGAGCTGCTTCTCATCACTGGCTCTGCTTGAGTGTGAGAGAAGAGAGAATGAGGCTCATTATCACAGTGAGTGCTGCACCCTCACACAGCCATCTCCAACTGCTTGAAAATGAGAACACTATTTTGCTTTACCACAATGGGAGAAAAAAGAGAAGCCACCAAAGGCCAAGACTTTCAGAAAACAATTTGGTGACTTTTTAGAGTGGTCAGAACCTGCTCTGCCCTTTGTGGTCAGCTGAGACCTGAGCACTCAGCCCTGGGAGGGCTCCTCAGCCACGTGAGCAGATTCCAGTATTACTATTAAAAGCTCAAAAAGCCAGAGTCAGCTCCTCCCCTGAGTCTAAAGATTAAAAAGGGGGGAAAAAAAAAAGAAAAAAGAGAAAAAAAAAAGAAAGAAAGCAGATTTCTCTGCTTGCTGCCTGGATTTATGAACTTCTGTTCTTCATATTTTCAACCACAAAAATCCAGAAACCTCATGCTTTAATGGAAAGGGAGGCTTGTAATCTGATAACATGACCCCAGGGGCTGTGTGTAAAACTGCAAGGCCTGTATGAACAGGCCATTCCAAAAGCTTAAAGCACATCCAGAGCAAAAGCAGGAATAAAGTGTGACCCCTGTTCTCTGGATGTACTCAGCATGAAATGTTTACTTCCTAGTTTAACTTGCTGGCATCTTTCACTGCCACAGCCCTGCTTGCCTCTTCTTCATGCGAAGGATGTTGTGTTGGGAAAGAAATCCCCAAGCAAGTCTTTGCCTGGATGGTTGGTTACACCTCACCAACATGCAGAGATGTCCCAGCCACAAGGAACAATCTCTGCACACAAAGAAAACAACAATCTGGACTGGAGGGTAAGGAGATTATAAGGATTAAACACGATGGAGAGAGATGTTTACAATTATTATTAGCTTCAAAATCTGCCCAAGCAGAACAGCAAGGCACTGCCCATCTGTTGTTTTACGTCTGCACTGCCTCGATAGTTTTGTTCTTGTCTGCACCTTAAATTTGATATTCTGGTGCAACCTGAATGTAAAACAACACCAGCAACAGCAAAATCTGACCCTGGTGATGCAGGGCTGGAGGGGTTGGAGCTGCCTGGGTGGAAACAGCTGAGGACAAAGGGCCCTGCAAAAAAAAAAAAAAAAAAATAATAGAAAAAAGCTTGCAAAGAGAGAAATAGCATCATAAATGTAGTAATGTAATAGGAGAGAGGAGGCAGCACTGCTGGGCAGGGACAAAAGGCAACCCAGAGAGTTTCCTTAAGGAAAAAACTGAAAAATGGTTATAATTAAGAACACATTAAATTGATCTGAGTGGTGATATTGGACAAGGAGGTCATGGCTTTTCACACAGGTCAAATTAACTGCCTTGGCATCTGTGTTATAAATTCTCTTATCCACACCTGCTCTCATCTGACAGGAAAATGTTGCTCAGGGCTGCCACACCAGCAAAGGATGTGAGAGGAGAGGGATAGAGAATCTGCCAGGAGCTTCCTTTAGGCGATGGAAAAAGTGTGAAACCTTTTTCAAAAGAAATACAGGAAAATCAAGAGACCGATTTTGCAGGCTCTTTCCAAAAAAATTCTCACCTCACCAACAAAACTATTTCCAAGGGGAATTGCCTCTGAAAGGGAAGGATGCTCGACCCAGTGCATTCTCAGAGGGTTGTATGCATGGGGGATGTATGAGCAGGGGCTTATGTGTCTAAAGCAATCTTGAGACACAAATTCACAGTTTTCCATCTCACAAATATTCAACTCTTTCAAAACACATTGATGCTTTGGGGAATTAGAGCATGAGCAGCCCAAAATCGCAGCAGTCCAGGGTGTTCCTGCAAATATCCTCTACCCTTTGGGTTGAACAAGGGGAGGAACTTCAGCTGGAAAGGATGAGGTACTATCAGTGATGTCAGTGGTGAGTTTTTTGGTTGCTGCTTCTTTTTTTAATTTTTTAAACAGAACGGTTCAAAGAGTTGTCTCAGAACGTTTTGTTTTGTTTTGTTCCTGGTGAATAATTTAAAAGGTTTAAAAAGCTGAAATAGCCCTAAGAAAAGATTGTTCTGAAATGACTGTTGATCTTTTTCTTTCTCCCAAAAGTCACTGAAAACCTGAGTGAACCTTGAGTACATTGGGAAATGGGTCTGATGTTTTGGCTCGGTCTGACCTGAAAACCTGCTCCTGTTGTGCCATAAGCACAGGCTCGACAGGTGGAAGCAAAATGAGCAGTTCAAGTGACAAGAGCAAGATCACCTTGCAGGTAAGGAGTAGAGATGGAAATATATCCCTGTCTTCTGCCTTGTCTTTCTCCTGGGCCCTTTCTCTCTTTAATCACACCATCACAAAGGTTCCCTCTGTGGCAAGGCCAAAACCAGCCTCATTGCTGATTGCAGGGCAATGTCACCAACTCACAGGAGCAGGAGATGCTTTCAGCAGCTGTAAATCAACATAGCATCACTTTCCCTTCCCCAGAACTCTGCTGATTTATGCTGGCCTCGCAGAGCTCCCTGGGAGACATGTGCTGGGGGATTAAAATCAGGCTGTTGGGTGTCCCTGTCCTGGTGATGGATGTGACACCCCGAGGCAGGGATGTTTCATTTCACAAGGGGCTGTGTTGGGTTTGGTGAGTGGCAGTGCTGGCACAGGGGCACGTTTGGGTGCTGTGGCAGCTCAAGGTGCCCAGGTTTGGTGGTGCTGACAGAGGAGCACTTATTGAGGCTGTAAGGGGCAGCCTGATATTGCAAAGGATGTTTATTTTCCCAGATCAAGTTGAAAACTCACAGCAACTTCCCACAGTTTATGAAATTAAATACTTGGATGGGGCTCAGAAACACACAGCTCGCCAGACTGAGAAGAAACATTTAGCAAAGGTCAGCCACAACTATATACATGGGGTGTACACATGACACAGTAAACTTGTACTGAAATAAACCCTCCAGCCCCAATCCCATATATTGACTGCACAAGGTCCTGTTTTGATGCTGGATTGCTTTGAAATTGTTCTGCTGAAAACTTGCTTGACATCAGTGTGTTCCAGCAAAATGTTTCAATCTCACTGAAATAGCATTTCCCATTGGAAACCTCTTTAGTTTAACTATTTCCTTGTCTGGGCTGATGCTTCCTGCTCCAGGATTGTTCTCTCTGTGACCAGCATATGACAAGGCTTAAATAAGTAATAATTTGTAACATGCTTTGGTATCCCCTGGTAAAAGATGCCTAGACCACTGTGCATTACAGTACCATGATTTCTCTCCCCACTTCTTTAGAATGCATTAAATGTGTGGGTGCTCCAGTTATTTTCTCTAACTAGTTGATATTTTACCCTGCTATATTTTTATCTTTGCAGTATTACATAACAAGTTATGCTGATGTCAATCTGGAAGCTTCAGCACTGACAGTAAAACTAATCCAGTTTAACACAAGCCTAAGATGAAGGTCGAATTCCCTGTGATAAAAAGCAGAATTAACCTAAATAGATGACAAAACTCCTAAGAGTGCCTGGTCCCTCTGTTCTTACGTTGGAAAAATTAATTTCAATCAACACGAGATAACTTTCACTCTCAGCTACATCCTTGATGTATGCCAGGAGAGTTTATACCCCGTGGTTTAGCCTCCCAAAAGCTTTGGAGCTGGGGAAGCCACTGGAGAAGTGGAATGAGGAATAATTCTGCCTCTCCACTTGCATTAACACTGAGCTGTCTTTCTGGTCAATAATAAATTCACCATGAGAGACAATATTTCCTGGGGAACTAAGCTTTTCATGAATTAGCTGCTCACTTGGCAAAAGGCTTTGGCAAAACAAAGTATGAAGAACAGAAAGTGTGAGGAGATGGTGGGAAGCTTCTGGTGTGCCCCTTGTCACTTTGGGCAAGAAGCAAAATGTGATGTGCAGAGTTCACAGGCAAAGACAGAGAGCCCTCTGAAAGGTGTTATTCTCATCCAAGGTTTGGCTCACCCTCTGGAGATGACACTTTCTCCTTCGTTGCAGAGAGGGAGCAGATAATGAGCTCTGAACAGACCTCTTAACTGCCAGGCAGCAAAACCTGAGCCAAATCCTTGTGCGGTGCCACAGCCACTGCAGTTGCTCAGTATTGTTGAGCCAAAGCCTCTGAACACTTGGTGCCAGCTCTGATCTGTGCAGCAGCTCAATATCTGTGAGGTCAGAGGGGCTGCAGCTGGTGGAGATGATGGGCAGCCCTTCCTGCCCCACGTGCTTGTGGCCCCTGCACATGACCAAGGCTTATCCCAAATGCCGTGTGCCAAAACATCCTGCTGTGACCAGCCAGGCTGTGGTGGGGACCAGGGTCCTTGCCCAGCCCCTGTTGCCCCCACTGGGGCTTTTTTCAATCCCTTGACACCTCAGCTGCCATCTGCCAAATTCTGGGGGCACTCCCCTGGGAGGATGCGGAGTTCGGGAGCAGACGTGACCCTGCTGATGCACCCACCTGGATGGGAAGGGACCACTCCAGCCTCTGCTGAGGCTGCTGTCAGCCTTAGGTGAGGTGAAGCTAGAAGGGATGTGCAGGATATCGGCTTCCCCAGATGCTGCCAGCTGGGTCAGGATTGCTTCCCAACATCCAGGGGCACACTCAGCTCCTGTGGCTCAGCCCAGCAGTCGGGGCTGAGCTGTGCCACCCCTGGGAAGGAGGGAACAGTGAGCTGGGTGTGCAGATGTGTGGTTGCAGAGGGAGGAAAAGCGAGTCTGTAGGGAAACAAACCACAAACACATACTGGGAACAAGCACAGCTTCTAATTTCCCTGGACGACCGCAATGCTGATGTGGATTTTCCATCCCTCATCCCTGCCGTCACATTCAGCTCCTCAGTTCAGTTTTCTCTGGTCACAAGAGCCTTTCTTTCCTCCAAGAAAGGGGCTGTGGCTCAGTGACAGGGTGTACAAGGCACCTCCTGCCACCACCAGCAGCAGAACAGGAAGGGAGGTTGTTTTTCTCTCTCCTGCCTCATTTACCATTTGCTGTCAGGGCAAAACTCAAGAGCTCCTTTGGTGTCAGATTTTTGAAGACTGGTGCTGGCCATAGAGAGCAGCTGTGCTGTGGGATTTCCTTTGTAGGATATTGTTCAGACCAAAAAGTCTGTAGATCTCCAAAAAAGAGTGAGATTTACTTCTTGGTATCAAGAGTCTGCAGAGCTGGGCTAACTAATATATGAAAATTGAAGAGACATTAAATCTGTGCTTTCAAGTGTAAGCCAGGTTCTAATTGCTAAGGACCGGGAGCATCCTCTGCAGTGCCTGGCACTGAGCATCCCTGGAAGCAGGATGCTGTGCAGGTGGTGCTGTGCTGGAGCAGCCCTGTCCATCTCATCTGCAGCCTTCCCAAAAAGCTCCAGTTTCCCTGCTGCATGTTCAGCTCGGTTCTGGCCTGTCACTGCAGCTGATTGGACACGCTAATGAGACTGATGGGCTTTGATTGTAATTAAGTTGCTGCTGCTTGTTGCCCTGGGCCTGTTTTCCATCAGCTCAGCAAGCACAGCCTGGTTGTGTCTGTGATCCAGGCGAAAGCAGCTGGGCTGTGGGGTGGGAGAGAAACACGAGTGTGGTACAAGAGAGGTCACGAAAATAGAAAATTCAGGCCATGGTGTTTTGGGGGAGCAAGGGAGGATTGTTCTAGCAGTGGGCATGGCAATCAGTGTGTTAATTTGGCATCACTGGGGTGGGCCCACCTGCTGCCCCTCTGTGTGTTGGGGGCTGTACAGCAGGGAGAGGCTGGGGCTTTGGTCTTGGGGTTTGTGTGGAGCAGGGTGAGGATCCAGATCCACTGGAATGGGGATCTGGGAGGGGAAGGCTGAGTATCCAAGAGAGGGCACTCCTGGTTCTGGCCTGGATACAGCTCCAGCCTTCTTAAGGATGCTCAAACCCCCTCCTATTGTGTGGGGAAAACTTCAGGATGGAAACACAGCTCCACGCGGGTTCACAGCCCCTACTTGGCTGCTGTTAAAATGAGTGTTTCATGTCAACCTTTTTTTTTGCTATCTCCAGCCTGGTGCTGCTTTCTGACCAGCACCAATCCTGGGCATCCCAGCATCAAAGGCACTGGAGTGATGCTGGAGCTGGTCCCTTTGCACAGGTGACACCACGACTGCAGCGACCCAGCAGGGAACACACACCCCACAACCAACAGCAGCTCCTGGCCCAGTGCTGGTACAGTCAGATACTTATTTCTGCAAATATTTGATGTTATCATATTTATACTGTCCTTTTTCCATAGATCCCAGAGCATGTTAATTGACTCATTAACAAATTGTTAATGACTGTGGTAATTGAAGTCCTAAGCACGCCTATAAATTAGATTTACTGACAGGGTCTGAGGTCTGAGTTGGTTACAGCTCAGCCTCGTGGCAGTGGGGTGAGCTGAGGTGATTCCTGAGCTGGGGAGCTGATGGTGGCAGCAGCTCAGGATCTTCTGGGGCTCTGCAGGGCCGTGGGAGGACTCAGGGGAGTTCTGTGATCCTGGAGACAGGGAACGTCTCACTCCTCAACTACATGCTTAATCAGGGCAACTCACCACGTTGTGGCCAACAAATGTCAATGAGAGCACATTTGTAGTTGCTGGTGTTATTTTCTCCTTAATGAAATGTCAAAGGAAGGGAAAACAGCGGAAAATGTCAGCAATTGGTCTTTTTATCACATAGGCAGTTAGACACGGGCCTTCTCAGCAGACATGCCAATTTATTAGAAGGCTATTGCGGGCTGGATTTGACAGAGTGGAAGGAGCTCAGATTTCCATTAGTGATCACCTTTTAACCACCTCCAGAGATGCTAATTTGCTATAAATGTACTTTGCTGTAAACATGAAGAGAGAGTGAATGAGTAAAACCTCAGAAACGTGGGTGTCTGTGGCTGGGGGACAGCACAGCTTTGCTGACTTCAATAATTAAAGCAGGGAGCAAGTGAGCACCCCCACTCCTGGTAAAGTTTGTCACTGGACTTATATCCAGGGTGGCAAGTTCGTGGTAAACGTTGCTCTTAAAAGGTGTTGTCTGGGAAAACACAAAACAAAAAAGTTTCCCGGAAAAGCTGCATTTATTTAATTGTGATCTGTGGATGCAAATGCTGTGGCGGGGAGGAAGAGTGGCGAGGAGTTGTTTATGTTTCCTGGGTGAAAGAGATGATGCTGGAGCAGCCCCACTGCTGCAAAACTGGAGCTGCGAACTCGTGTGTTCCGGTGACACTGCAGAGCTGAAAATAACCTTGAGAGAAGAGTCTGTTTGGAAAGAGCTGGTGGCTTGTCAGGAGGGAGGAAAATTAACAGGAGATGGATGGGTGGTGATGGGCTGGGCAGGCAGAGATGGGGAGGTCAGGCATGTGCTCACCACGAGAGAGAAAACAAGGAAATTTCCACAAAAATTGCTGCTCTGCCACGCTCAGCTTTGGAAATTAATAAATTGGTTTGACTCTGCTTGTCTGGCTGCCAGGACTCACCTGCCCTTGGGGTTCTCCTGCAGGAGGAAAGCCTCGTATCCCACCCAGGGAGATGGGTGTGGAGCAGCAATTTTGAGCAGCCTGATGATCTGCCTTGCTGAGGGAGATAACACTTGTAGTTTTTTACCACAGTGAGGATATTTTAAACTCAAATGATGACTGTCAGGGAGGCTGGCTTGGATGGCATAGCCACAACTGAGACCTTGAATTGATTACTTCTCTCTCCTAGGCTGCTGTCCCAGTCCTTCAAGCTCTGACTTGAGTAGTGACACTTGAAGAAATCCATTCTGCTGTTCTCTCGAGGTAACATCTACCTGGGACAGTGTGGTCAGCGAGGGAAGGGGTAAACATCCACGTCAGTGCTGGGATTCAGTGGGAAAATGCAGCTGGATAAGGCAGCACTGCCCTTGGTCTGACACCCTTTGCAATAACACCCAGAGGATCAGGGGGCACCCCCTGAGCCTTGAAAGGAGCTGCAAAGGTCAGTGCAGGAGCAGCTGTGACAGGAGAGGATGTGGCAGCAGGAATGCTGTGGGTCTGTCCCTACTGGGATCGTGCCCAGTGACTGCCCTATGGAATTGCTGTGAAGGAACCAGTGGGTTCCTTGCAGAGCTGTGTAAGTGCAGAAGTGACTGAGCATGGTGTGATATATTTAGCCAGTGGTGATGCAAAATACAGAAATAGCAGTGTAAATCCCAGCTGTGTCTGAAACCTGCTGGTGGCTTTCTCAGGCTGATGTATCAATAACTAATGGCAAAGGTGTCTGCCTTAATGTATCAGGTACTGGGAATCAGGAAGCCCTCCAGTGCAGTGGGGCTGCTGGGTGGGAGCAGAGCTCAACCATGATTTAGGGAAACATTAGAGCTTGGCTTAAAACCCTTCTAGACCTGTGTATGTGCTTCCAGTAAGCACAGATATTTACAGTGAGCTGCTGCATGGAGCTGGATCTGTGTCTATGCTTAAATTTGTTCCTAACACAGCAATTTTTCAGATTTCTGGTATTTGTGTGCTACTGCCCTCAGAGAGCCTCTCTAACATGGTCAGCTCTTGGGGAAAGTTTCTCCCTTCAAGTTTTGGCCACTGTCCCCAGCTCACCCCCACGTGCTCAGATTCAAACCAGGGACTAAATGGGGATGTACCACTGGCTCCATCCTGGTTTACACTGGTATTTTTGGATGAGAAATTCTGCTCAATCCTACCACCACCTGCTTGCGTCCCGCAGAGAGGAGCTTGGTGTGACTTCTGTGCCTCAGCTCCTTGCTACAAAAGTGAAGGAAAATGTTAAAACTGAACTAAAGAAGGGTTTTCAATTACACAAATGTTTCTGTGAATAATGGGCTTTGTGAGGCATTATTCTACAAATCCTAAATATGGGGTTTAACCTCCTCATTATTATGCCTTTAATATCAGAAAGCCTGTGAAGGCCTTAATCTTGCATTCAATTATGCTCACGCTGAGTTAAGAGCACATTTGGTGGCTGTGGTGACATGTTTAGCCTGTGCTCAGGCTAAACTTTATCAAACAGGGTGTTAAAATATCCTATAGTGTTTTCTCATCGCAGGGTGGGGGCAAACACAACTGTTTTGGTGTTGCCCAGGGATGCTGAACCGGGACCCTGGGGGTTCTGGGGGTTTCCTGCCCTGAATTTGGGCGGCCCCTGCACGGGACAGGTGAAAGCTGGGAGCACCACGAGACGGGGGTTTGCGGCCCCCACCCCACTGGGGTTTTTGCAGGGGGGCTCTGAGGACCTCGGGGGTCTCCAGTGGGTGCAGCAGCCCGGAGGGGAACATCGGTCCCCGGGTCTGGGCTGAGTCCTGGGGGTTCGGGCAGGCCCTGGTTGTCCCCCCCAGTCCGGGATGTCCTCCCAGCCCCGACTGTCCCCCCCAGTCCGGGATGTCCCCCCCCAGTCCGGGATGTCCCCCCCCAGTCCGGGATGTCCCGCAGCCCCCGCCGTGACCTTCGCGGGCCGGGGGCGTGGCCCGGGGGGGCGTGTCTCAAGTGACGTCACACAACTCATTTGCATTGCCCCGCCCCTCCCGCGTCAGCGCTGGCGCCGCTCGAAGTTGTGTGCGGGCCGGGCCGGGATGGACGCGCTCAAGTCGGCGGGCCGGGCCCTGCTGCGGAGCCCCAGCGGCCACAAACCCTCCTGGGCCGGCGGCCGGCACAAGAGTGAGACCCCTCGCACCGCTCTGCCCTCCCTCGCCTCTCCCTGCGCCCCCTTGTCCTGCATCCCGCCCGCCTCATCGCGCCTCCTTTCCCTCTGTGGGAGCTCCCGCTTCCCCCGCCTTGCGCCCGCTCTTCACCCCGCTGTGCCCCGGCCTCTCTCTCCCCGGCCCCTGTACTCTGCTCTCTGCGGTACTTCTCTCGCTCGCCCCCTTTTTTAAACTTTTCCGCTCAAACTTTCCGCCCCCCGCTTTGTTCCCCCGTCGCCCGGCCCTGCAGCTCCTGCCGGTGTCCCCAGCCCGGCACGGGGGCCGGACCTCGTCCCGCTGTCGATCCGGGACACGATCGATGGCCCCTCTGCCCCGTGCCCGGCTCATCCCCCGGGCCACATCGCGCTCCGTGCTGCTGCCAGTGATCGGATTGACCCAGCAAAGCCACACCTGGGATTACCTGCAGGGCACGGGGGGCAGGCTCGGGGCTCGGGGGTGCCCGCGGTGCCCTCGGGGACTGTGCCCGCAGAGGGGCCGCTCGGGGTGCTGTGACCGTGAAAGCTCCCTTCGCTGGGAGATGGTGCTGGCGGGAGGGGCTGAGGTGACAGACCTCAGAGGTGCGGGACAGGATGTGTCGAGAAGTGTCTCTGTCCCGCCGGGGCGCTCCTTCCTCTCTGAAAGCGCTTTAGTGGCTTCACCCAAACCACCTCTATTTCCGTGCCAGGCCGGCGGGAGCTGTGGGTGGGTGCCCAGGGCCTCGCCGCGGGTGGCATCACCCCAGTGTGGGGTGGCCAAAGGGTCCCGGGGCTCAGAGACACGGGGCCGGTGCCCGGCTGGTGAGACGGGAATGTGGGGCAGGGAGCTGCCTGTCCATTGCACACACACCACCTTGGTGTTCTCGCCTGGCTTCAGCCCAGGGTGGGAGGGCAGTGGCAGCACCTTTGGCTTTTGAGAAACCCAGGCTCTTTGCTCACACCCTCTGGGACAGCAGGTTAACACAGCATCCCACCTGCCCTTGTTTTTATCCTTTTCTTCTCCAGGACCTGTGTGTTGGGCACAGAACCCCTGTGCTGCCCATGGGACCGCTCCCACCTGGATTCCCTCACTTTGACTTCAGCCAGTGCTGGTGTCTCACCACCTGGCACCCACGCCCAGCACTGGGAGTGGTGCTGGGGTTTGTCACTTATCTCCCATCCTGCCTTTGCAGGGAGGCTGAGTCACTGGGGGTTATCCCAGGGGTGCATCTGGGTCCCCCACATCCCTGTCCTCCTGCACTGCAGGGAGCTGTGGAGTTTGGCCTGCTGCTTGGAGGAGGCTGAGTTCAAGGCAGCAAAGCCTCAGGATGTGTTTTGTCTCTAGGAGGTCTGTCGCTCCGCTGGTCTGTCCTGGGTTGCCAGCTCCATGTCTGGAAGGTGGCTCCTTCAGTGCAATTTCAGGCTTAGAAATGCTCACCTGACTTTCGCTTTGGTCCCAGACTTATCCCTATATTTAGAACACTTTTTCCCATCTCCCCTGCACTTAAAGGAAGAGGCCAGTAGTCTCCTTGCTGGTTTCTGGGGAGAGCAGAGACCTCTCCTCAGTAAGGCTTCACCTCTGTGAGGGGCTTCTCAGGGCTGTAGGTGACTGATTTAGCAGGTCACAGCACCTCACCTGGATCCTGGCAGCTGCCTGGGCTTAGCAGTAAATCCCATCTTAGCCTGAGTGTGTAGGTGATGGTTTGCACAGGATAAGGTCATTGCTGTGCGTAGGGTGGCACCAAGCCCTTCACTGGGCTGGGGCTTGGGCTCAGGATCCCCTTAGTTATGGTGTGAGTCTGAGTGCTCACAGCTAAACTGATGAATTCTGAAAGGTTGCTTCTGGTTGTTGTGGCTTGTGGAAAGCATTTTGTGATTTGTTTTTGCTGTGTGGGAGAGCTGCAGGGGCTGATGATGAGGTTCCCCACATGAACACGTTGCGGTTGCTGCATGGCTAAAGCGTTCTTTTGCCTCCTCCAACAGCCAGGTCTCTGTCCATCTCTTTCTTGGAGCTTCTAGCTCTTCAGGCTTGGGAGTCCAGGCAGCAGCTAAACCAACACCCTGTTCATACCTAACCCCTCAGGGATATCCATGTGTGCTTGGGAATCCAAGAGCCTCTTTGTTGTCTCTCTAGAGCTCCCAGAGAACTGGACCGACACCCGCGAGACACTGCTGGAGGGGATGCTCTTCAGCCTCAAGTACATGGGGATGACACTGGTGGAGCAGCCCAAGGGAGAGGAGCTCTCTGCAGCTGCTGTCAAAAGGATTGTAGCCACTGTGAGTGTCTGTTGGAGCAGAGCCCTGTCTCCTGCTCTTCAAACGAGTCTGTCACTGGGGAGAGTTTCAAAAGCCTCAGGTCTGGAGGCAGCTGTGAGCTGGGGGCTTCAGGATTGCAGGCCCAGCCCCTCCAGGGGTGTGCAGGTGTCTGGTGGTGTAGGTAGAACTACAGACAGTGACACTGGAAAGCCCTTGGGGCCAGCCCTGACCGTGGGATGGGGCAGGCTGTGGAAAGCTGGTGTTAAGTGTCTGAGCTCTGGCTCCCCTTGATAAGCCTGGTGACCCTGGGTGTGTGAGAAGCCTCTGACCTGGTGAAATCAGCCTGCCCTGGGACTGTGTTTCCTCCTGCAAGGCAGGGACAGTGTTTGGAGTGTGGCCAGTGCAGTTCTGGGTTTTCCTTCCCAGAATTTGGAGGGTTAAGAGGGGAAGGAAGCAGGACAGCTTGCTCCAATTCCCAGCCAGCACAGCCACTGTCACACTGTAACCTCTGATGCAAGAGGAACTGATTTTCAGCTGTCCTCCAGCACGGAACCACCTCAGTGCCCCAGCTCTGAGGAAAATCAACGCTTCTTTAAGCCCTTATAAAACTGAATGAGGCAAAGCCCCAACTGCGCCATTAACTGTGGTAAAACTCAACGGGGTGACGGATGGTGCTGGGTAGTGCTGGATCCTTTCCTGGCATGTGCTGAGCTGGACAGAGGGAAGCGCTCACGTGAAACAGAAGCTGCTGGCAGAGCCCTTCATGTCTGCTCTGATTCACTGAGAACTGAGCCTTTAAATAAAGCCCCAGCTCTGAGGCAGCCTTTGAGGGGCAGGACCAGCCCATCTGGACATGGCTCATGAGGTCACAAGGGAGTAGGGCTGAGGATCCAGGTCTGCAGTCTGGAACTAGCTGAATGTATATTATTTCTTTTGGAGGCAGGCTGGGCAGTGAGCTGAATGTAACCTGAAGGCTGAAAGCATGAGGCTAGTAAATAAGAGAACACATAAAAGTACATAAAAGTCTAGTTACTTTTTAAGCTGGCATTGTGACCTTGCACAGGGGATGCTTTGCCACTGGAGTGGGGTCTGGCAGCACAGCTTGGAGCTGGCTGCTTGGGAACCCGTGTTGTCCAGGACTATCCTGTTCCCAGCATGCTTCCCTCATTTGTGCTGGTAGCCCTTCTGCTCTAGAACTGGTCCTAAAGGCAAAATTCCCCAGAGTTTCACCAGGTACAGCTCAGCCAGAGCAGCTGCCGCTTTGTGCCAGTGGCCACAGGGAAATTCCTGTGGAGGTGCTGGGCTGGAAGTGCCTCTGCACAGTGTGGAGTGGGTGATGTGTGTCCTTGTCTCCTTAATGCCAGTAAAAATCATGGCTTCAGGGCAGGAAAAGTTTTAACAAGTGCTTTATCACACCTGGTACTAAAATCAGGTTCTAGTACTAATGAGTGATATTAATGTATGTCTCTGGAGTCTCTGCTTGTGTACCTTTGGATGTATCAGTGTTAAAAATCTGGAACTTTCCCCTCCCTCTTCCCCTTCCAAAGGCAAAAGCAAGTGGAAAGAAACTGCAGAAAGTGACTCTGAAAGTCTCTCCCCGAGGGATTGTGTTGAATGACAGCAGCACGAATGAGCTGATTGAGAACATCTCCATATACAGGTGGGTTTCAGGGTGTGCTCGGTGGGTGTGTGTGCCAAAGCTGCTCCTCTGCTCCATCTCCCCCTAATCTGATCTGCTGCCTCTCTGTCCACCACGTCTGAATGGAAAGCAAAGGTGGGGAAAGGAGAGTGAGTGATAAATCTAAAGTAAAATTACAGCTGGTGCGATATGTTCAGCTGGGAGTAAGGAAAGACGTGACGAGCCTGAAGGTGGAGTGTGTGCAAACTGCAGATCCACAGCCATGCACTCCATGGCCACACGTGGCTTTACTGCCTGTTTGTGGCTCTAGAAATGTCAAAGCATCTGGGGTGATGGCAAGGGTGGAATAGAGAGGGTGGTCAGAGCATCCCTGAGCTGGGGCTGCTGTCCCCTCACTGCCTGTTCTGTGTCTATGTTATGTTTAAGTGGCTCTGACAGGGAGCAGGGCTGGAACAGCTGCTGGGACCTGATGCCAGTGGGGAGCGTGAGTGTGGTTATCCCCTGCTCTGGCTTTGGAAGATACTTCTTTTGGAAGTATTTCTTCAGTAGCAGGAGGCAGGCACAGACCTGGTGGAGCAGAGCTCAGCTTAGATCTGGCCTTTTCCATGTCCTTCGTCCCTTTTCCCTCTGCATCCCCTCCACTCTGCTTCTGTTCGTCACCTGCTGCTCTGTGCTAAACCTGGGAAGGGGAGCAGGGGCTTGGGGCTCTCTATAATGACACCACTAACCCACTTGCTTTTCTCCAGTCCAAACCCAGCAGTCACACACAGCCAGGGCTGCAGGGCCCAGCCCTCCCTGGGACATAAACCTGCTGCTAAAACAGAGCTGGGCAAAGCAGCTGTGCCAAAATTGGGATCCCTGTGTTGGTGGAAGAGCAGGAAGAGCCTAAAATCAGGGATTTTAGATACTGCCTTAAATTCTCCCCAGACACTTTACCAGCTGTTGATAAAGCTGTTCCTGTCAGCACCCATGTATGAACAGCCCCTGATTCAGTGACTGAAGCCAGCACATGCCAAACAGGCTGTTTTGGGGACTGATGCTGCTCCCTGGAGACACTGGTGCTGTGGGGTCACAGTGACAAGTGGGATCTGTGTGCATGGGGGTCTTCTGCCCACTCTGTGTGTTCCAGCAGTGGCAGTCACAGGGCTTTCCTCTAACACCTCTATTGTCTTCTCCTCAGCTTCTCTATCCACTGGGATGATGCTGGCTCTGGGATCTTCCCCAGACCATGTGCTGGGACAGGACAGGGTGGCCATGGCTAAAACACAGCCACTGTCACTGGATGTGCTGCTGCCAGAGGCCTCAGTGCTGAAACTGGCTCACTTCAGAGGCAGGTGTGAGTTATCCTGTCCCTGGAAATCAATGACCATCCAGTATTGAGCCAGGGAGTGCTGGAAGGGCCACGTGCCAGCACAGATGACTTGCCATGGTTTTGCCATGGTTATTAAAGGAGTGACCATGTGATTTGTGAAAAATGGAAGAAAGGAGTGAACTTCCAAGAGCCTCTTTAATAAATCCAGAGCTCAGCTCAGCTCTGGAAAACAAAATATAGGCCATTGAGCAGAGACATCCTCACATATAAGAAGCTAATGCAGTGTAAATAAATTTTGAATGGGGCCTTTTTAAGTCCCAGCACCTGCTGGCAACTGGGACCTTCCAGTTCCCTCCCTGCAAACTCTCAGGGGCAGCAAGCTGAAGGTGCAAAATTGGGGCCATGGGATAACTTTCATTGAAGCATCCCAATTTTTCCTCAGGTTTTCTCTTTCCTTAACACCTCTGATGTGGGAAGAGGCTTTGCTGGCTGTCAGCATCTTCCACCTTGCAGTAAACCTGTGGGACTGCACCAGCCTGTGCCTGCTGACCTCAGACAAGATAGTCCTGCAGCTCTGGGTGCAGACAGACATAGTGCAGGCTGGTGCTGAGGGACCCGCTGCACTGCATAAGGGAGCTGAGCTCTCAATCCCAGCCTGGTCTCCCCAAACATGCCAGCCTGTTGCTCTTCCAGAGCCTCCTTTGGCATTTCAGTCAGCCCTGCCCTGTCCAGGGGCTGGGAGAGACCCAGCGATCCTGGGGATGCTCCACTGAGGAGGCTGAGCCTCCCTCCCCACATCCCGTGTGCTCAGGGGTCTCAGAGCATCCTGTGCATCTGCTGCTGCGGATCTCCGAGCCTGAATTTCAGCCTTTCCAACAGCTTTTATTGGGCACTCTTGCATCAATTTCTTTCTCTGGTTTGAGCCTCAAGACTAAATTGTAGGCTGAGAGCAACTCCTCTCTCCTTGCAAGCTTGTCCTCCAAGGAAAACCTTCCAAGCGAGTATCTCTTCTGAAGACAGAGAGTTTTTCAGGTGTAGTCCCAGGATGACCTGGAATCTTTACCTTCTCTAACCTATCCTTTCCCACAAGGTGAAATGCTTTCTCTTCTCTTCTCTTCTCTCCTGCCTCTCTGTGTGGTGCGTGTGGGTCATGCCGTGGCATCAAGAGTTGCTCTGGGCTTCTTTTACACTCAACCCCATGGCATTGGCTCCTCCACCTTGGGAAGTTGTGCTGAGGCCTGGTAACATTCCTGTGCTCCCTCTGCCTTCCCTGCTTGGCCCTGTTGCTGGAAGCCCTGGGGCAGGTGCTTGCTGGCAGGTCTGAGGAGGGGTTGGGTTGTGCTCAGTGCCCCAGACACGTTTCGTTCTGTCTTTCAGGATATCCTACTGCACGGCAGACAAGATCCACGATAAAGTGTTTGCCTACATTGCTCAGAACCAGCTCAATGAGAACCTGGAGTGCCATGCCTTCCTCTGTACCAAACGGAAAATGGTCAGTCCAGAGGAAGAAGTGGGAATGTAGGAGGAGGAAGCAGAGAGGGGCTGAAGTGGTGAGATAACAGCTCTGCCCCCAGTTAGAGTGAGGGGGGAGCAGCCACGGGAGAGCTCCCACCCTCCTGCTGCTGTTAATCCAGCAGTTCATCCTGGCAGTGCCCGACCATTAACTCCAGGCTAGATTCAGCCCATTGTCTTGGCAGCTGAAAGCTTCTCAGCCCTCTGGGGTGGGGGTGAGAGGACGTGATCCTGTACAACACCTGAAAATCCCCTTCCATGCTGCATTCCCAGCTGCTGGGACTCTTCCCTGCTCTGCATCCACTTCCCTGGGCTGCCGGAGCCAGTCTGAGCCTGGCATGTGGAGAGGCTTTGGCAAGCAGGGAGGTCTCCAAGGAGGCTGCCACCGAGGTGCCCAGGGGGGACCCCAATGGGAGGCGTTCAGCCAGCTGTTCTGGGCTTGCTGCCCTCCCTGGCTCCCTTCCATTTTTTGCCGTGGAAGCTCCGTGTCCAATTTTTAGTGGCATCTTTGTAGCCAGAGCTGTGTCTTTCCTGCAGGAGCAGTGTGGGAGATCCCGCTGAGTTCGAGGATGGGGCTCACAACAGAGACCTGTGTGTAGAAAAGAGTCTCTGGCTCTTGCTTTGAAACTGCTAATGGGATTTTTTCCTGCTGATTCAGTGGACCAGGACAGGCAGGGACCCAACGCTGATGAGCCGGTGACGGAGGGAAGTGGGTCAGTGGGCACTGGCTTCAAGTGGGGCAAGGAGAGCCTTGGGGGTCTCTCATGGAGCCAGTTGAGCCCCTTCCCTGTGACAGGAAGGGGCTTTAGGGCAGAGGAAAGGCAGGTCTGACCCCTCTGCCCTCAAAAATCCTTCCCCTAGTGCCTCTTGCGGGGCTCAAGTGGAGAACAGGATCTACAGGGAAACAAACCTGCAGAGAGCCATTCCCACTGGGTGCGTCCCAGTGTGGTGATTCTTGGGTTCTCAGGAGCATTCCTGTGCCTGGAGTGTGGCCACCTCCCTCTGTTAATATTCTGTGCTTTTCCCAACTCATTTTTTTGCCATGGAGAGAATAATGGAAGCTACAAGTTGTCTCTTCGTGCCACGGCGTGTGCTCCCATCCTTGCACAGCGAAGATAAGCCTTGCTCTGCAAATTAAAATTTAAATCTTTCTAGTGCTAAAAGAATTATCTCAGTGGTACATCAGCTCAGTGCATCTCCCTCCAAATAAAGTTCTCCAAGGCCTTTTGTGGCAAAAACTAGAAATGCTTTTTTGCCCTAGCCTATGAAATGCATGAATGTCCTGCTGGTAAGGTGATCCCTGCTCCCAGACTGGGAACCATCTCGCTGCAGGGCAGAATCTCTCGATGTACCACAGCTACCAGTCACGGGCATATAATGAGTCCATATTTTTAGTTCATGGGTAATTCTCAATGGTAGCTGGGTCTATTAAACTTGATTCAGATGTGACAGCTTAAATTGTAAACAGCTGTGAGGAGTTTCATACTTAATTACCATATTTAAGGGTTTTTTGCCGTAAAGCATTTGCACTTCCATCAAAGATGTAAATAGCTCTGGCATTCAAATGAGCTCTCCTGCTTTCCAGGCTTAATTGGCACTGATAGGTTTGGGGGTCTCCTCCCCCCTCTTTCACAGGGTGCCTGGCTCTTGGGGGATACTGTGCCCCATTTGTGTCCCTCCACATCTCCATCCTCCAAGCTGCCAGGACTGCAGGTTCCTGACCTGGATCTGGGTTTGTTTAGTTTACAACTTGGTAAAACAAACTCAGGCCTCAAGGCTCCAGCAGCGCCAGCCGTGCAGAGTGTTCCTCGTTATCTCCTGGTGCTTAAGCTGCTCCTGAGCTGTGCCTGCTCCTAATGAAACTGGCATTTATGTCACTATTTATACATCTCCAGTAACTCGTGCTGTTTAAGGTGGTGGTGGGTGGTTTTAGTGCTGCTCAAGCTCAGGGAAGAATGGAGGGGCTCACAGGGATGGTGTCCCTGCTCCTGCCGTGGCCAAGGCTGGAGCTGGACAAACTCATGCTGGTGGTCTAAGCCAGCGAGACCCCAGCCAAGGGAGGAGCCTGGGGTCTGCCTCTAAGGTTGCTCCCTGTTGGAGAGAGCAGTAAATTCCTGGTGTTTTATCCCGTTGCTCTCAGAGCATCCTGGTGCACATGGTCGTGCTGGGGCAGGATGGATGGGCTCTGCTCATCCTTCCCCAGCTCTGTGTGGCCAACAGTGGCCCAGGGCTCATCCTGTGCAGTGTTCCCTGTGAGGTGTTGTTCTCGTGGGTGATGCTCCACAGTGTGGAAGCCACACCCCTCAGGGAGCCGTGAGGACAAGCTGGGGGCTGAAGTGTGGGGTGAAGCAGGAGCTGTGCACTCCCTGTGCTTGGGAGCAGCTTTTCTCTCCCCATCCATGACCACACTGGCTGTGACAGCCGTGCCCCTGCCTCCTCTGTTCTCCCATTACACCTGAGGACGTGTCTACAACAAGCTGCGTGTCCTACACAGAGCAAGTCTCTGCTTCCATCAATATTTGATTCCCTTCCCTAGCCAGTGGGAGCAGAGGACTGGTTGGATCCAGATTAACATGAATCTGGAAAGCAAAACCTCCAAGTGATATAAATCTACACGAGGACCTGATTAACATCCTGCCTCCCTGCTCTCGTTCCAGGCACAAGCCGTCACCCTCACCGTGGCACAGGCCTTCAAAATCGCCTTTGAGTTCTGGCAAGCAGCTAAGGAAGGTGAGTTTTATTTTCTTCTGACTCTTCACTTTCAAGGAAGGTTCAGTGGATGACTTCAATTTTTTTCCAGTTTCAAGTGCTTTTTCCCCTTGCCCTCCAAATTTCCAGGCTGCTTCTAAGGTTGGTGCAAGGCATCTTCCAGGTTTCTCTTGACAGCCTTGTAAATCCAGCCAAATTTTGGCTGTGCTCCTTTCTTCTGGAAGGACCTGGTGCTGGGCTGTGGTGCCTCAGAGACCTGCTCCTGCTGGGATTTCTGCTGCCACTGTCAGGATTTTTGCATTCACCTTCCAGGAGATTATAAAACACACCCAGAGCTTGGGCTGCTGCAGAGGTGGCCTGTCTGAGCTGTCCCCCATCCCTCCTCCCTAAAAGCTTGTGGGGAAGTGCTCTGTGGGCAGTGATAAGGTTTCCTTCTGTTGCAGAGAAGGAAAAGCGGGAAAGGTCCATGTTGGAAGGAGAAGGGATGAGCAGCCCCAACTCAGAAGCCCCTGCCCACCCCGACACACGTAAGTCACCCACAGCAGAGCTTTGCTCCGGGCTCAGGGATGGGAACAGCCTGAGGCCTGGGTGATTTTCCCTGGACAGGGTGAGCTCCTTGGAAAGGCTCTGAAGACCACCAGTGAGATACACCTCTGTCATAGCAGAGCTGTTGCCCTTGCAGAGTTCTTGGCTGAATCCCTCCTTTCCCCCTTAAATACCTCCTGCAGCACCTCATCCACAGCTGTTGCCACCCCAAATCTGTTTACTTCTGCCCCAGAAAAATTGGCCATTATGTCCTTAAGAGCTTACTGTGGATCTCCACATCCCAAACTTGATTCTGGGTTTGTCTCTATCCCAAAACACTTGCCATCCCATGGGCTGAAGGAGGTGGACATCCAGGTACCACCCCGCCTCCGGTTCCCCCGAGGAAGGAGAGGTGTGTGAAATAAAATAAATAGTAAATCCGTTCATAATTCAGTGCCTGACCATGGGTCTTCTGCTGCCTCCAAAATGCAAGACAAGGAGAAGTGGGACAAAAGGCTAATCTCTCTTCCATACTGGCCATGGAGATAAGAGGATTTGGCACGGAGGAAAACAGCATTAAACTGGGCTTCCTTCCAAGCTGGCACATCTTGTTTCTTCCTGTGAAGGCTCAGGACCGGAGCCATCTATCACAAGTGGTGGCATGTTGGAATAAGTGGGGCCCAGGGCTACCATGGGTGTTGGAATGGGCTCCAGTCTCTGCCTGGGGGGTGCTCTGAAGCTGGGGCACTTCTGCATCCACCCCAGTGCAGTAATGGGGAGGATTTGAGGCTTCCCTGAACACCTTCAAGCCCTGAACTGTTCTTTGCCCAAGGCAGGATTTGCCCTATAAAATACTGCTGCAGGTTTGTAAGATGTTGAATTGATGCCAAACCGAGGATATTACCCAGGGCCTGTTTCCACCCTGGGCTGGGATGTCCTGGGCTTGGGAACTGTCAGCTTTGCCTAGGCTGATTCTGACTCACCCTAAGCATAAGTGGGCACCCAATAGCCTTCCCAATGGCTGCTGGAGGGATGAAGCTGGCCCTCCCGTGAATCCTTGGTGAGAGGTTCTCAGGTGCCTCATCTGGACATCATGGATAAACCACAGCCCCCACTGGGGTGAATGCAGCTCCTCCATGCTAAAATTCGGGCCATCCTGAAGGAATTTGATCCAACCATTTGATTCCACTCTTGAAGGGAAGTGATTAATGCAAAAAGGTTTGGTTGTGTGTCTCTTTTCCCCTCCCCTCATTCCTTCTCCACTCTGTCCACAGCAGCAGCCACGGGGAACTTGGTGGATTTTGAAGATCCTGCCAAATCAGCCCTGAGCAGCAGCACAGACCCCCCACACTTGGATAACAGCATGTTTGGGCCCAGCTCCTCTGTAAACAACAATGTGGTGTGGGTAAGTGTGAGCTGGGGGTATGCAGTGCCAGTCTATGTGTGTCCTCCGGGTCCCACCACAGGACTTTTCCCTGGATAGCTCCTCCCCTGGGAGCTGTGGGTTGGCCGAGCTGCTCAGAGGGGGTTTCAGAGATGCCCAAGTGAGCTGAGTTTTAGTGTCCTACTTGAAATGATCGATTGGTGTTCGAGTACCAGCTGCCCTTTTTAGGCTCAGTAAATAAATGAACAGGATTGTGAGGTGCTGTGAAAAACACTGCTGTCAGGTAATTGAATATTCCTTATTCTGGGGCAGCATTTCTCAGTGGTTTGTCACTTAATTGAGAGACCACCTAACTGCTCTGTTCAGGGGAAAAAATCATTATGTTGATGGCTTTTGTTTACTGCTCACTAAAACTGAGTTGTATTTATGGTCATTATTACTCTTATTTTTCCCTCGCTCTTGTTCGTGGCTGTATCTGACTGTTGGGAGCATGGGTGTCTTCTGGAAACATCCTCAGTCATCTGGCTTAATTGTTTCATGGACCACTAATAGAAAAATAACAATCCAGCCCATGTGCTGGATGTGCAATCCGTCAGGGAGCCTCCTCTTCCCTGTCCAAGTGCTCCATCATCCTTTTTAAACTGGAAGGAGATGGGTTTAGGTTGGATTTTAGGCATAAATTCTTCCCTGTGAGGCTGTGGCTGCCCCATTCCTAGAAGTGTTCAAGGCCAGGTTGGACAGGGCTTGGAGCAACCTGGGCTAGTGGAAGGTGTCCCTGCCCCTGGCAGGGGAGTGAATGAGATGAGCTTTTAGGTCCCATCTAACCCAAACCATTCCATGATTCTATGATCACCAGCCTGTGTCCTCTCTGGAAACCCCTGGTCTGCTGAATTTTGGGGAATTGAAGGACAAATGCCTTTGCCTGGAGCCTGTTTCTTCAGTCTGGCAGGCCTGAGCCTGAGGTTTTTCAGGTTAAACCTGAAGATCAGCTCTAAGCTTAAATCAAATCCTGGAGGCTTATCAGCAATCTCCAATCCCTCCCTACTTACAGAGTTTTTATACTTTGCTTATTAATTGCATTAAGTCTGTAAGAGCATCATAGGATTTTGAGAGCAGTCCAGTCTGCCCATAGCAAAGTCCTCACACAGAGCCCATGGTCCTGACTGGGAAGCCTTTCTTCCTCAAGCAACTCCAGTGCTTTCCCTGGAAAACTTTAGGAGCAGATCAGAGATAAAGGGTCCCTGAGCTGCTTTCAAGGTCCCCCCTGTGCTGCTGCAGAGCTGCTTTCCAGTTCCTAATCCAGCCTGAGGGATGCCTGGAGCATCTCACTGAGCTCTGTCCAGGTCCCTCCTTGTGGCAGAAACCCACAGCCCGTGTCAACTGCATGGGAGAGCTGGAAGAGCCAGGGGATGGCTTAACCCCAGAGGGGCTTGTGCTCCAGCTGATGGGCCAGACCCAGGCCACTGAGGCAGTGGGGCAGTGTTAGCCTGTTTGGGCATGGTGGGACTGTGAAAGGAGCACAGCATCCCTGAGCCAGGCTCTGGGATCTGCCCTGAGGAAGCCTGGATCACCCAGAGTTGCACCTCTCACCTTGGGGCAGATTGCAGAGGACGGGTGATTTAGGCACTCAGAAGCCAATACTTAGGTACATTTTTTGTCTGCTGTGGTCAAGTGCAGAGCCAGATCTCTAAATATGCTTTTGTGTGTTCTCTTAGCAACTACTTGTCTCTTTTTATCTCTTTAACAAAGGAAATGGATGATGGTCTCGACGAGGCATTTTCAAGGTAATTCTAATAACTCCTTTTACGAGTTCACTCCACCACCAGGGACCAGCTCCAGAGACCTGACTGGTGACTGGCTTTTAATAATGCTCCTAATCTAATCAGTGCCATGATCTGACCTAGGCAGCTGCCCCATCAGTGCCTCAGCTGGTAATTGAAAGATAGGCTTTGAGGCTGGCTGATAAGCCAAATATTTTGACAACCTTTTAAGGATGGAGAGAGACTGTATGTGATAGGGAATTTAATTCCCCAAGCAGTTGGTGCGTTTGCTCCCACTTGCCAAGACTTTTTCAGGATGCCTGTGGTAGCTGCAGCCATGCTGGTTCCAGTTTCTGGCACTGGGGGTTTTACTCTCCCTTGGCTCACAAATAAGAGTGTGTGGCCATCGATTCATGGGGTTTAGTGCTCTCTAATCCAAATTAAAGTTCCCCTGTCCGTGCATGCCAAACAATCCAGAAATGTTAAACAAATCCATTTCCTTTCAAGTGGGTTTTCCTGCTGGTTCTCATGTGGGCACCACTCTGGTGGGGTGTAGGAATAGTGTAGTTTGTGTGAGTCTCATCCTCCAGACCAGTGTGTGGAAGCCACCTGGCCACCATGAGGTGTGGAGCCCCCAGTTTGGGCAAAGCTGCCTTGGGTGCAGATGCCACAGGCAGCAGAGAGCTGCCAGACCTCCTCTTCCTTCTCCTCCCCTGGCTGGGAGGTGCTGGAGGAGGGAGCTGGGCAGGAGCAGGGTTGACCCAACACTATCCCTTCCCTGAGAGCCACTTGCTTGTGCCAGCACTGCAAAAAAACTGCCTGATCAGCCCTAAGGAAACAGCCTTTCAGGTCTTGTTTGGCTCTAGGAGATGATTTACAGCTTCCACTTCCACAGCAGCCTTGTCCCGAGATGTGGTTGATAAAGGGGCTGCTTGAATGTATGTCCTGATGTTGGCTGTTTTCCTCACCCTTGCTCCTTGCCCTACTTAATGAAGCAGATGTTGTGGGCTTTGTTTTGGGTTGCTGGATGCTGAGCTGTCACATCACCCTCGGCCTTGTGGTAGTGACTCAGTGTTTAAGCTGCTCATCCTCCAAGGCGGGTGCTTCCCAAAGCATTCCTGCCACATCATCATCACTGGACATTTTTCTTCTTTACTAAAAAATGTAGCTTAATCTGAGGCTTTTTTGATGCTGTGCCTCCCCTGGATGAAACACAAAATACTTGAGTTAACCTTCAGCCCAGGGAGAATTGATGCTGCAGTGCTACATTTTCACAGAGGTATTTAATAACACTACAGCAAACTGGGGCTCGTTAGGTTTTGCGAAACATCTGGGATGAAAAGCTCTTAAAGCTGATCCTGGGAGCTATTAAACATCAGCTGAGTCCTCTGTGTCTTAACCAGAGGAGTTAATGCTTGGGCAGAGAGCTACAGCACACGCTGCCTGTCCAGACACAGCACCACAAAGTGAGTCATTGCACTGAGGCTGCTCCTTTGGTCAGCAGAGAGCAGATCCCACCTATAGCTCTGGGGAGGAAAACAGCCAGACCATTAATATACGGGATGTCCAGACTGCAAATTCCCTGGGTGCCTGTAGGGGAAATGTTAGGACAAACCAGCAGCAAAGCTGCAACAGATTTGAGTGGGCTGTAAATGTTCTGTGCCAGTTCCTCCCTTCTTGAACCATTTAATGGCTTTGGAGGGTGTTGAAATGTGAAGTTGCAGTGTCATGGATGCATCAGGCATCCAGGCTGTAAACCACCAACATCTGGATTCTTACTTTGTGTTTTTCTCCCCCCTTAGGTTGGCTCAGTCGAGAACAAACCCTCACGTCCTTGACACAGGGCTGACAGTTCAGGACATCCAGAGTGCAGAAACACTCTCCCCTGTAGACTGGAACAAAATAGATTCCACCACAGGCGAGAAGGATGATCTGTTCATGTTTTGAGGTCAAATGCATCTAAGAGCTGTCTAGAGAATAACCACTAAGAGTCTCTGGACTGGATTATGCTGTTGTGGGTGCTGTACACAAGGGACTCTTCTAAGGGCTCTTCACCAAGTCAGATGTTACAGCACAGTCTAGACCAAAGCTTCTGAAACCTAATGCAGATTTTTATACCTTGCTTTTATCTAAACCATGAGATGCTCTTGAACATATTTATTCACAGCTGTTACTGTTTACATGTGTTATTGGAAGGTGTGTAGAGCATCTACAGTATTACGTGGCAATATACCATGGAAGAACCTTCAGCAGTGCCTGTTGCTCGCTGAAAACAGACTATGCACCACCAAAGTCCCCCTGTGTGTATCCTCTAGACAAAGGTCTGCAGATGCAAATGCAATTCCAAGCACAACTGTTACTAATCCACTGATTCTTGAACAACACATCACCTGCCTGGGTGAGGGGAGGAGATTTGCAGCAGCTGCTGACAGTGTTAAATCAAAGAGGTAGCAGAGATCGTGCTTTTGTATGAATGTCTGTGACACTCTCACAGTTGTCAATCACCCCTGCGGGTTCTGGCTGGTGCTTCACCAGCTCCATATGGGAATTGACACTTTTTTACCCAAAGACTCTACAAAGTTTTGCACTTTAAAACCTGAACTGAAAGCAATGGTCCGAATTGTCAAGGTAAGCAGTGTCTGTATTTTCTCTTCAGAAGCTATTTACCCAAAAATGACCCAACCTGGCAATGCTGCAGCTCTGTTTCAAAACTGATTCCTCATGTCCACCATCTCTGATGCAAACTCGAAATACTAAAGCTCCGTTGCACTGTTGGCTTTAAAAGCAAAACCACCAAGGAGGAATGATTTGTTCTGCTAAAGCGTGTTGGAAGTGGCAGCTTGGGTGGACCAGCAGCAGGACAGATCTGTGTTCTCAGCCTGGCTGAGTGGATTTGCCTGTCCATGACTTCTTACTGCCTCAAAACCATTTGGTTGTTGCTCACTCGATAGACTCCAGTGGAATTGGATTAGGCAAGACCCTTCCAGGTACTTGGATCCATCCCCTTCTCCCTGACAGCCACAGCTCCCGGGAGGCTCAGGAAGCTGCTTCATCTGCTCCTGGAACTGAAAATAAGTAATGGAGGTATAAAGCTTATGCTAATTAAAAGATTAAGTTTAATGATCCTAAATAGTCACACTGACAGTTTGCAGTGTTTGTGGCCTTATGTGAAGTATACTAATCTGTTTTATAGATTTGTAACTTGGGTTTGAAGCACTAATTCATTCCCCAGATAGCTCTTTATAACTCTCTTAACTGCTCACAGAAAAAACCCCTCTCTGTCAGCTGTAAGAATTCATTAGGAAGCAGCTGAGTGACTCTGACTTAGATTTGATGTTTTTTTTCCAAGTGTTAGTGTGAGAAGGTGTCGAGGACTCATGGAGCTGACTCATCATGTCTCTTAATAAAATGTGTGCTCTGTGTATCCTGCAAAATGGTGTTTAAAGCAATTTTACATCTTCAAACGACTCTGCCCATGACTTCCTTGATCCTGTGTGCAGCACCAGCCTCTTGTGATTGAAGGAATTATCAAAGCTTGTCACTTCTGCAGAGGCACAGGGGAGAGACATGAACCTCCTGCACAAACAGGGGTTGTAACCAGTGCCTTGTCCCAACTCAAGGAGTTCTGATCTTCCCAGAAAACAGCCTGGGCTGTAGGATGGACTGTAAGGATTTCTTTGTACATTGGTCTTTCTCCTTTTCTTGACACTCTAGGAGCAGATACTGAAATGCACAACACTATATATGTGTGTATATAGTTTTTTAAGAAAACCTGATGCTGCAAAGGATATCTGTACTGAGGGAAATAAAAGTTATACCATTTTTTGGAGCGTCTGTGCTGGGTGACCTTATTTTTGCAGTGATCCTTTTAATGTGTAGAAACCTTTGTCTTTCTGACCAGTTGAGTTCTCCCTGTCCCTTGATGCACAGCAGGAAGCGATTGCAAACGGCCCTGGAGGTGTTGTATCCATTGGACAGCTGATTCCAGTGCCATCCACGTGGGAAGAGGGCTGCAGTTACACACTAGTCCGTGGTGCTGCTTTCAAGATGTGCTTATGGAACTGAATGTGTCCCCATGGGATGTGCAGTGGGATATACAGTCTGTCCCTGCACTGGCCTCCAGGTAAGGGTGTGATGATGGGTGAGGAGAGGGAGGTCAGTAATTCAGGCTCATCTGCAGATAAATGTGATGCCAGTAAGATCAAACCCCACAATCTCTTAGTTTGTAGAACTTCTGAGTCACAGAGTGCTTCTCCCTGTGGGGAGGTGAATTTGTACAGCTGCCTTTTAAATAAAACAGCCCAGATTGCCCAGCACAGCCCTGTGTGCTCAGCATCCCTCTGCAATTTCTGCCTTTGTTGGGCTCCTGCACTTCCCAGCCAACCACGCTGCCAAGCTTGTTTGGGAAGCGCATGGAGAAATGAATTTGGCATGCTGACAGGTTTAACCTGAGTGTGCCACCTGCTCTCTCTGGGGTGTTGGAGTGGGGCTGCAGGTGGAGCAGAGGAGCTCTGCAGAGACACCACTCATCCCTCAGTGCTAACGAAAAGAAATCGACTAAAAGTTCATTTTTCAGTTTAAATTGCCTGTTCCAGGGTGAGATGTCCCAGATTATGAGTGCTGAGTACTGGCAGCCTGCACCTTCATGCATAACTGATGGCGATGCTGAGGAACAAATTGATCTTTCAGTTCTGATGTGACCTTTTTTTAACTGCCAGTTAAGAAACTTTCAGCATCCATTTCCTTCACCTTTGATGGCTGTGAGAGAGGGAGGGGCTGCTCCCTGTGGTAAGAGGCAGCTGTGCCGTGAAAGGTGGGCTCAGGGTGCTGAGCAGCCACTGTGAGCTGGGGAAGCCAGTGTTTCTGCTCCCCTCAGACCAGGGTTTTTGCAGGGGGTCCATGGAGTGCTTTTGCTGCCCGTTCCCTCCTTCAGAGCAGCCACAGCAGCAGAGGTGTCGGTGTGGGCTGTGTTGTGAAATGCTGGTCTGTCACCTTGCATTGGCACAGGATGTGTATGGGATGTAACAGCTCCATCCATCTCACAGCCAGTAGCCAGCACAGGCTCAAATCACCTGCTAAAGAAGCACACCCTGCAGCTCACACAAGCCACGTGCTTCAGGGCTAAATGTTGTAACTGCTGGTGCCATAACTTTAGTTAAAGTCATTTAGAGCATCCCCAAAAGGGTGGCAGCAAATCCAGCTTGTTCCTGTAGATGTTGCTTTTTGTGTAAATGTTAAGTTTATTAAGTGTTGCTGTTTCCTCTGTTCAACAAGTGCTCTTAAATGATGGCTGTTGTTCTGTGAGTTGAGGCCAAATGCAGCTCCCAGTTTACAAACCAGCTGCTTCAGGGAAGTGCTGAGCTGTTGAGCACAAGAGTGTGCAGTGTGACAGGTACCGAGCCCTGAACCTCTCTCCTCTCCTTGGAGCACCAAGAATTTGTAGGTTTGTGCCAAGCTTGAGCGAGAGCTGCAGAGCTGTCATTGCCCAAATCGTTCTTTTTCCACGCACAAATAGAGCCACCTTTCATCTGAACACCTGAATGCTGCATTAGGGCTTTTACAGCCAGCCCTGGGGTGCCAGGAGCCAGGGGCTGCCCTGCAAGGCTTTCTGCACTCTGAAGCAAAAAATAGTAGTCCTAGTGGAGAAGCACAAGTGCATATTGGCTGGGGAGGGAAGGGAGTTGGTTGAGCACTGCTCTCCCCTCTCTAACATGTCAGCCTTGCGTGTGATGGCTGCCCGTGAAGCTGAGTTTTGTCCTGTGGAAGCCAAGGGGAGCTGAACCAGAAAACACAGGCAGTGTTTGCCAACAGCCCAGGGCAGGGCTGACTCAGGAGGAGCTCACCACGGGTCAGCACACAGGGCTGGAGGGGTATTTTGTGAGCGTGTCTCCGACTCTGCTTTTGAACTTCTCCCCAGGTTTGCAGTGCTCAGTGCAGGATTGATCCCACAGGAACAGTGACACAACATTAGCACAGCACAGCCACCCTCAGTCTCCGTGAATGAGGGGTAAGGGATTATTCTGGTTATTTTGTCAACCCCCTGCTGCATGTGAAAGTGTCTCCCTCTGAAAAAGCTGTAATTTCAGTGCCAAAAATCTGTAAACTGATCAAAAAGTTAACTTTTTTATGCCCCCTTCCTTAACTTTTATGGCCCTAAATCCTGCTGACCATCTGTCCCACCCTTCCCAGGCCCCCCAGGGCAGAGGTCACAACCCCAAGGCTGCCAGAGCTCAAGGGGTGTTTGGACAATGCTCTCAGGCACAGGGTGGGATTGTTGAGGTGTCCTGGGCAGGGCCAGGAGTGGGACTGGATGATCCTTGTGGGTCCCTTCCAGCTTAGCATATTCCATGTTTCTGTGATTCCTTGATAGCCATGGCCTTGACTCATCAAGTCAGTGGTAACTTGGGGTCAATGATGCCCATGTTCTATCGGGCACCTGGAGCCAAGCAAGGTGCAATATGGCCTTGGGAGGACCCAGAGGCTTTCCCCATGCACAGCACAGAGGGAACCCTGGAACCCACAACAGCAGCACCAGCAGCTCATGGAATAACCTGGAGCAGAATGGGGCCCTCAGCTCGGGAGCCCTTTTAGCAGCAAGTCAGCATCTGACTGCAAGCAATTTATCAGGAGTGAGTGGATTCTGCTTATGACAGAGGCAGTCTTAATATTGCATTACTTCATTTATTTAGCACCTCTCCTCTAATGCTCAGGGAAAGGACAATGGGAAAGAGCGTTGGGGATTGCTGGAAGTTGGGTGTTATTTTTCTTCCCTGCTAAAAGCAGACATCTCCAGCTGGTTCTTGGCTCTGAGGATAAACACTGGCTTTACAAAGAGGAGGGATGTCAAGTCATTAAAAGCTGCAGGAAGAGGAAGTCGTCTGAGATGGGAGTGGAAATGGGGCCAGAGAGCTGGAGCCAAGAAAGCAGAGGTAGGAAGCGCAGGAGGATTGGAGGCAGTTACACAGGGAACATGCAGGTAGAAGGTAATTAGTGACCAAGTGCCTGGTTAATTAACTGCCACCAGCCTCTCATGATGGACATTCACTTAGTCCTGTTTCTGCTGGGCTCGGATCTTCATTGGTAGCGATTCCTACTCACTCCTGGCTCTGGAGCAGCTCCCAGTGCGACAACTCTTGGCCAGCAGAGCCAGAGGGACCCTCAGCCCTGCCCAGAAAGTGGATTAGGAGCTCTGCTATCGGGGCCACGTGCCACCATCAGCTGCTGCTGGCCCGTGGCCAGCGTCTCTGAGCAGGGAGCTGGAGCCCAGAGCTCTCCAGCCCGCCCAGCACCCGGCTGGCACCGCTCCCCTTTGGCAGCTCTGAGCATCTCCCGGGGCACTGCCCTGCTGGAAAGCTCTTGGCCTCGGCTGTGAGCACAGACGTGTCTCTGCAGTTGAGGGCTCGCTCCTTGTTCCCCGTGGTGTCACTGGGGAGGCTCTTTGGAAGCCCCAAGTCACAGAGGCTGGGTTAGGCAAACCCAGCATGGGAGCACCGGGCAAAGCAGTGCCTGGGTCACCTTCCAGCCCTTCTCTTCCCTCTTCCTTCCAGGAGCCAGGTGATTATCACCAACGTCATTGTTCCCATGTCAGGGCCACTGTGCTCCTCTCCCTGCGAAAGGAAGTATCGGGAAAGGCAGGTTGTGAACATCAACCCTGTCAAGGTTTGATTCTGAAATCCCTGCTGACTCCTGTGATTTATCACTTACCCAGCTGCTACTTGCAGCTTGGGAAAGATAAGTGAGGAGGGAAAGGTATGGATTTTTAAAAGCTTGGCTTTAAAGCCCACAGCCTCAGGCTGAGACTCCTGTCCTGGCTGATGGAACAGGGTGGGAACAACATTGCTGGTCACAGCTGGAATAAAACAGCCACCCAGGTCAGGCTGTGGCCGAGCAGTGATTCTGGGGCCTGCTCTTCCTTGGCACACACATGTCTTTTGAGCCATTGTGTGAGAAAAACAGTGTTTAGGCACCAGTTTGTTCCCCAGGCACCTTGTCTGCCCCAAACTTTTGCCATCACAGTTTCCATTTTAGAATCACCGAGTCTTCATCTTTCCAGCCGCATGGGGGATGCTCGGGGGATTTTTTCTCCCCCTCCTTTCAAACCAGTCACTCTGCAAATTCCACTCCAAATCTACCTCCAAGGTTGTTTTTCTTTTCACCTTTCCAGCCATCACCATCTGCAATTTCTTGCCCAGCAAGCACCAATCCCCGTGTGAGAGTTTTCACAATGTTCTCTGCAAACCAGAGCAAGAGTTTCTGTCTTGGCTGTTACGATCCCATGGATGGTAACACCACTCCAGGCCAAGTTTTTACTTAAAAGCCTTGATAATGGTACGTTGCAGGGAGTTATTTGGCTTGTACCTTTGTGTTTCCATCTCCCTCTGCTGATCTTGCTGTAACAACCCCCAAACTTGCTGCATGTCAGGTCTTGTTTTAGCTACAACCCTCCTCCTTCCCCTGCCTTTAATGTGACATCCCAGCACCCGGCCTGTCACTTGGCTGTTGCCTCTATCCCACACTCATATGTATGAACCCCAGGTCTAATTAATGTAATAAAATGCGTAAAAGTACTAAATCTGCTCAGATGTGGCAATTTTATCACTTCTATACGCTGTCACAGCACAAGTAAAACTGACAGCAAAGAATAAAACAGTTATGTCTCTGGCATTTTTTTATTACCTTTAATATGCTGTCTTTTTTTTTTTTGTTACTGAAAATTTAAATTATAATGGTATGCTTCACTTAAAGAAAGTATCCATAGCAACAGGAACATCTAAATTATTGCAGGCTGATCACTTCTCTCCTGGAGTCACATCACATGCCTTTCAAAGACAGTCCCAGAGGTGCAGAATTTTAATAGAATTTTTTTTAACCTTTTTTGCAAATAAACAAGCATATACACAGCACTTTCTCCATCAATACACTACCTACAGAAAGATCTAAACCAAGTAACTGCCAGCACACTTGGTTACCCAGAGAGGAGGGTTGTAGGCTTGCTCTTGAATCTGCACTTCCTAGGAGAATATCTCCTCTGAGTCAGTGCCTCCTGGTTATCCCATGTGAAACTGAAGAATTTCCATCGAGTTCAGTTGATGTAAATTCTCTTGGGTCAGGGGAAAGCAGGAGGGGAAGTGGAAGATCACTGAGGCTGCAGCATCAGGAACCTGCTTATTCAATTCCAAGCTGGCCTCAGTCTTACTTTTATTTTATTCTTTCCAAATTCCTGGTTGACAGGGTAAGGGGGAAGGGCTTCAAACTGAACGAGGATAGGTTTATATTAAATATTAGAAATAAATTCCTTATTGTGGGAGGAGTGAGGCCCTGGCACAGTTGCCCAGAGAAGCTGTGACTGCCCCAGCCCTGGAGGTGTTCAAGGCCAAATTGGATGGGGCTTGAAGCAACCTGGGCTAGTGGAAGATGTCCCTGCCCATGGCAGGAGGTGGAACTGGGTGATCTTTAACATCCCTTCCAATCCAGACCTGTTTGGCACAACTTCAGCACCTGCTTGACATGTGAAAGGCAATGGGTGGGAAAACACCCAGATATTTTGCCCCCACCATCCCCACATCTGAGCTTCTTCCATGACTTTGGGGCTGAGGCAGCAATAGCTTTTCACTCTTGAAAAATTCCTATACTTTAATCATGGAAAAAGCCTGAGCAATGCACACACAGAACTGTCAAATGTGAGAAACAAACATGCTGGAAGAAATAGAAAGGCTTTTTTTTTTAATTCCAGTCTCAGTTATAGGAATCAAATGCGTCATCTGGATCAATACTAAGTTGAAATTGCTCAGCCAGAAAGATTTTATATATAAAAAAGCTGCAGCTGAGAGCCTTCTTTTGAGCTCATGTATTATTATAACTGGAATTATGATAGAGAACCATGTTTACAGGCTCCCTTGGAAAGCTCAGGTTAAGAACAAAGGTTTAATCAATGTATCCATATGTAGTAACAGGATCTTAAACCCAGCCTGTGTGTAGTGGGATCTTACTGTGGTCAGGAATAGCAGAGATTTGCTTTTAATGTCCTTTGATTCCCACTGCCATGTGGTACATTGCCGGGTCATCGTTCCCTGCGTTTTCCCCCAGAGGTGGCTGTAGTTCAGGCAGGATCTATTTGCAAATTACACTGGAATGATGCAACCTTTGAAAATACAAAACATTACTGGTCACTTAACCTTTGTAGAATAAGAGCTGATGTGGAGATGAGTGGCTGTGCTTCATCCAGCCCAAAGGAAAATGTTAAAACAAGTGTCAGAGTTCTGTGGCTGCTTTGCTGTGTAAGGAAGGGTCGGGGAAGCTCTGTGTCCATGGAAAAAGAGGGGCTCCCAAGGAGAGAGACTGCAGGGTTTGGTTGTGGTGTCATCAGAGAGACACCAGCACAGGCAGTGACAGAAACCAGATGTATGGTCTGTCAGGGACTTTCAGATCGACTTGGTTTCATATGTGAGTTAAAAAAAAAGAGCGAGAGAAGGTGGGTGGTTAAAGAGCTGAGAATGATGCAAAAAATCTGTCGGACCAGCAGATCCGGCTCACATTTGAAAATCACCCTCTTCACGACTCCCGTGAAATCACCTTTTAATAACGAGGCTATAAAAGGAACCTGTAATTTTGTGGTTGGTGCATGAGCCAGAAGATGAGCTAGCTGACTTTCACAGAGCTTTATTACAGCCCTGGTCCAGCTGGAGTCAGGAATATTTACTGTCTGTGAGCACACAGATGACACAGAAATCCACAGCGCTGACCTTTGGTACCAGGCAGCGAGTTAAAGTAGTCCCGCCCCAGCTCCCTCCTGGCTGTCCAGCATCAGGTCAGGCAGGAAGGTTTCCCCATCCACAGGTGGAGCCCTTTGACTCACAGCTTCCCTGGATCCACCTTCTCACCTCTCAGAGTAATTAAATAAATCCCAGAAGCCACTGCCTGAGGTTCTTGGGAGAATTTGTCACCCAAATGGTAAGTCTGAGAAGGGGGATGGGGCTGTGCTGCTCCACTTGGGGTTTGTTTCTTAAGTCGAGCCAGATTTGATCTTCAACATTTATGTTTGAGGCTCTGATGGATCCATAAGTGTTTTGGGGCTGGGCAGTTGCTCAGAACTCAGCAGCAAGATGTGATTGTGGCTGAAAAGAGTCAGTGTTGGGCAGGCAGGATGTTTACTTTGAGGGATGACGAGAGGGTGGACTTTGTCTTTTCATGTTGCTTAAAACACGGTGATCCAGCAGACGGCTGGTGTTGTATATCAAGATTAAATTCTGGGGAAAGTCTGTCAGAGTCTGGGTCACTTGCTCCTTTGTGGTCTCCCATTTATACATCGAGCTGACCTGACTCGTGTCTGCGGAATGTGATGGGAGAACTGGGAAAGCTTCTGGTGAAATTATTTAATGCCTTCAGACAGGTACCAGCACACAAGTAATTTCACAACTCTGACAGGAGAAACTCAGCTGTGTGCTGGCTGTACTTCATTGGTGCTTCCTCCTGTCCTTGATGCTTTGTGCCTTTCCAGTTCTGCTTTTTATGGCCTCAAAATGAGTATGGCCTCTTGAGGCCGGGATAGCACAGAACCAGCACCGCTTGGAGTGGATCTTCCTAGTTCCCTTGTCTCGTTAACCAGGTTGCATAAGGAGGTGCAGTAGTGCTGAGCTCAAAATTACATCTCTCTGCTTCCTACCTGACACAGCGGCAGAGAGAGAACTGCAAACAAGGTTAAAAGTATTGCTTCCTCAGAGCAAAACCTGGGAGATGAGAGGTTTGGGTTTCAGCTGGCTAACTGAAAGCCCCCAGGGAGCTCTGGAGGCTGATGCCTGTGACTGCCACAGCCGTGTGATTGTGGCTCCAGGATGGCCCAGGGCACCCACCCGTGTGCTTTGCAATGAGCTGTGATTTATGGGATGCCTGTGGAGTGGCTGCTCCCTTTGTGATAATGAAGCAAAGTCTGTGACGTGAAGGCTCTGAGAGCAGGAAACAGACTCATCAACCCTGGGGATCCTTTGTGTGTCCCCACATCACCTCTGCATCCCACCTGACAGCATGATCCCACTTGCCAGCCCTTCTCTGGGCCGTGCTCAGCAGGTCCAGTCCCATGGCTGCAAGCTGATCTCCTTTTAATCTGGAGGGGTGCAGGTGTGCTCCTGCTCCTGAATTGTCAGTGCCTCTCTCCTCATGCTGCCCCCACCAGCTTCAGTTAAATGTCATTGAATCTGTCTCTTCCAAGTGATTAACTCACTCTCAGACCCTTGGTATGAACCACATGCTGAGCTGGGACTGATGGAGGCCAGGATCTGGGAAACATTCAGTCTGGAGCAAGGTGAGCTTCATCCTAACCTGCTTCGTGCCTCAAGCTGTGGCTGCTAAGCTCGAAGCAGGGAGTGATAAATTCTCCTTTAAATGCTGATTTAAAGGTTGGCTGCTCTGATGAGCTCGGGCTTTATCTGATTTAGGACCTACTACGGCCATCTCAGGGAAATGGTGGAGTGATAACATAAGGCAATATCTGGCTCTGTGGAGAGAATAAGTGCAGTAGATTGTAACCCAGGGGAAAACCATCACCAACATCTCTGGCTTTATACACATGGCTCAAAGATGTCACTTAACTTCTGTGTTGAACTCCAAACTGCCACCTGAGTTACCAGATCTCTTTAAAACCACACACAGGTTTCTAAGTTGTTTTTTTAAAAAGGTAATTTCCTAGGTCTGAAAGGCCTTTCCAGCCCGGGTACTTCCACATCTTGACCAAGAAATCTTTGGGGTTTGTTTCCTTTTTGAAGACATTAACTTCCTTACCTCTGCCTTCCCCTGTAACTACTTGATTTCGCCCTCCCTTGCATTTCTGATAGCTGGCAGGTATTTTTATAATCCCATAATTGTTATTTTCTCCAGCTCTCAGTTTCTGTCTTGCAGCCTGGCCACCTGGTCAGAGCCTTTTCCATCTGTATGCAGCGTGCATGGCTGGAGCAGTCCATAGGAGACCAGCATGAAAACCTTTGAGCTAACACACAACAGCTCAAGGCTCAGCAACACAAATACCTCCTTCCCCATTTTTTTGGGCACGTCAACCAGGCAGAGAGTGTGAGCTTATTGCTCACCCTGACACATGTATGGGAAAGGGAGAGAAGGCACCAACCTATACAGGGTTTGCTGGGGTCCTGGAAAAGGAACTGCTTATCCTGGATGAGGATCCAAGGAAGACTTTTCTTCTTTCATGAGGATTAGGCATTGTCCTATGTGCAGGCTTAAGCTAGGAAAAGGAAAGATGAAATATAGTCAGGTCTATGGGTCCAGCTAGGAGATTTGTCATTCCATAGGATCTCTTCCATAACAGATGGAGAATGACAAGATAGTAAGTCTGGGCTGGGACCACTTGGAGACAACAGTAAGTAAAAGCATTTTCCTGTTTCAGAGGGCTTCAGCACCATAAAATTGTTTTATTTTATACTGACCCAGGAAAAACTGAAAGGCCTCTGAGGATATTTCTGAAGTCTGCAGCAACCTGGAGGATCAAACCCTCCTCTTTCCCATGGCAGGGGCTGTGCTGGCACACTGCCACCAGCAAAACTCCATAAATGGGATAGTGGATGACACTAGAAAAGGAAGCTGCTCTGTCAGAAGAGTGCAGTGTCCTCTGCAGTGCCAGGATGATGAGGCACTGACAGGCCATGTGTGTGTCAGAGGACGTGCTTCACTTGCAGATGCCCTGGGGTAGATGGGACATCTCTGCTCACCGGACTCAGACTGGCAAAATGTCACCAATTTGGTGCAGAGCTCCCCAGGCTCTGGACAAATATAGTGCAGACAGTGATTCATCTGAGCAAGCTTTGGAGTGACCTGTTTCTCAGGTCGGGGCGGATGAACTTCACCCTGAAGGTGACTGAAAAGTTATTTTGGGCTGCACTGAACCCTTTCCACATTTTGGTGTTTGCCAGGAGGCTCACTGCAGAGTCCAGCAGAACCAGCTGAAGGAATTTGGCCTTGCAGGGGGATATGGGCACTCAGGAGAAGTGTATTTTTAAAAAAGAGCAACCATCCTGCCTTTCAGGGGAAAAAAAATAACCTGCAAATAGGAGTGTGACACCAGCATGTCTGCAAAGTGCAGAATCTTTTTTTTATGGCTTTAGCTGATGACCCCTCTGTGATCATTTGAAATCTTAGCTCTTATTTCTGGCCTGGATCTTGATTATCTGACACAGGAACTCCCACCCTGGCAATGCTGAACTCCACAGGGTCTCTGCTTTCCTGTGTTGGTTAAGGGCTGCATAGGGAAAGGGTAATTCTGTAATCTGGCAAATTGCTTCAACAACTTTTACTCCTCTCTACAGGGAATTGAAACACATTTAGTTGCTGGAACATCTGCCCCATTACCCTGATCTTCTCTTTTTCCCTACGCACTACTGACCTCCTTGAAAGAGGTTTAAATTCTGCTTACCTTGCAAGTCCCTGGGGAGGGTCTTCACCTGGCAGACACCAGGATCTGTGCCAAACAGCACGGCATTTATCCCAGTCAATAACCTGGCAGCTTCGGATCACTCCAGAAAGAGGTTGGTGACATCTGAGTGTGCCAATAAAATACTCTGGAACCTGTATATTCATCTTAAAATAACTGCCCAAGGGGCATCTCCTGATCTGCTTCACCCTCCAGCCTGAGCTACTGTACAGTTGATGGATGATTTTAGCCAAGCCTTAGTGGTCACCCGAGGATGGCCAATATAGAGAGCTGCAGGCTGGAATTTTCATTGCAGCACACAGTTTAAATGACTTTTAGCTCTTTGGAAATGTTTCCTTTTCCCTATAATGGAAATATTTATGTTATCCCATTCAAATGCTCTAAGGTGTCCTTATTTCTCTTGGCCTGGCTCATAATGGCCTGGTTCAAAGGCATTAAAGTTTAAGGGAAATGAGCCTGGCACCAGGGGAAGGGAGAAAATACTTTTTGTTCTGAGATGGATCTGTTTTCTCACTTGGTAATGGCACAGGCTTCTCACTGACCATGTGCAGGGGAGTGACTCTGTAGCTGACTCAGGGACTCTCTGCAACCCTTTAGGAAAATAATCAAGAGGGGTTGATGGTTTGATCCAGTGAGTTTATCAAGGATTTCCTAAAAAGTGTCAGAGACAATCAATTGAAGTCAGTAGCGTTGGACAGTAACTTATCCTGTCTGTGGACTAATGGCCAGAGGACCTCTGTGGCTCATGGAGTTATCACTTGCCATCAAGTCTCTGATTAATAACCTGACCCCAAAGTTTCTCATACTGCTATCTCTTGCTGAAAAATCCCCAAACTGCTTGTCCTCTAACAGCTGTTTTGATAAATTTATTTGCAATGTCTGTAAACTTGTAGGTCTCAGTCTTTGACTTGTCTCCTAAAGACGAATGCCCTCTGTGTATCTTTGCATATGGTTTATATGAAGTTGGTTTTTTCTCCAGTATTTTTTCATAGATTGCTACAGAGCAGTGTGTTAACCCCTAGGGTCTGCTAACCACAAGCTGGAAATCTGTCCTAAATTATTGTAGCACTTATCTATTAGTCCAGAAGAATTCACACACTAATCCTCATCTAAAACTCTCCCCGTTGGGCAGGATCTTCTTCAGACTCAGCACCAGAGCTGAAAACTGTCACAACTCTGTTGAAATCACTGACCCTGTGGCATAGTTATTAACTGAGGGGAGAGTTGGCACAGTGGGGCTGGTATAAACCATAAGAGCTCAGAGGCAGGGAATGAAAATGTATGCCTGTGTTTCATCCTTGGCCAAAGCACAGAGCAGAACCGAAAGAATATGTGGGGTTTCTAGTCTGTGGACAATGAATATGACGAACAGAAAGGCTTTTCTTCCCATGTTCCCACATGGGGATTAATCTTCCCAGCATTTGAAGGTATTGGTTCTTATTTTCTGGCTTGCCTTGAAATTCACCTTTAAAGAACAGCAGCAGCAGCATATATTTATATGATGAAAGAAGATTTTTTGTGAAATATGCATTTGTGTCAACATTCTCAGAGCAAAGCCAGCCCACCCCTTGGAGGAGAGCAGAGATTACCACCCTGGGGGAAAGCAGGGCTAGCCGCTGGCACGTGAGGATGCCTCTGGATTCAGGACAGGACAGATGGTGGACTGCACAGATGCTTGTCAAATAAGTCGAAATTCACCCTTTGGGAGGTTATTTTCCTTAAAAACAAAACCAGCCTTTAATGACTACATGAAGTCTGGCAGTTTCTGAAGGCATTGGTCTGGTTGGCTCCTTCTGCAGCTGCAAAATTCCTGTATTTTCTCAGATAGCATCTCCTGACACATTTTATACTGTGCTCAGTCCCCACTGGTGTCAAATGAGACTGTCATCTCCTGAGTTCTTCCCAAACAGTTCAGATGTCTGTTAGGAAATGCTGGATAGCCAGATTTTATCTCAAAAAGAGGGGAGATCTCTCTATTCCAAACAACTCCAGATGAAAACCTGCTCTACACACCATGTAATTGAACCCCAAGGGGCCATTGGGACCCTCACATTTTACACAAACTGCTTCTTGGATTGACTCCAGATACTTTTTTGACCCTAAACAAATATTTATGTTTGGTTTAAGATTGTTGGGTTTTCCTAATGCTTCTGTTTGTGAAGAACTGGGTTTGTTTCACTTTCACCAAGTTGATCACTGATTCACCTGCAGTCTTTGGTGAAAGTCTTTGGCTGAAAATTATTCTTAGACTCTTTCCACTTGGGATCTTATTTCTGAAGCCATCTAAAATAGGCTGTTGCTCCACATTCACAAGAGCAAATTCATTGCATTCTCGTGGCCCTTACCTTACTTAAGGAGGGGAAAATGGAACACAGACGTTCTGATGATGCTGATTTTAATGAAAAAAAAAAAAGCTGTGCAGGCTGCTACATTAGTCACCTGGTGTTACAGGCAAGTCTGCTCTTTCCTCCATCCACCTTCTGTCATGTTTCTGCTTTTGTACTATTTTTTAGCTTGTTTTATATTTTTCCTGGCAGAGGAGGTAAGATTGCTGAGATGTAGACCTTTACCATAATTAAGCAATATTCTTCCTCAGATGGAAGCTCGTTCCTACACAATTCTGGTTTAAGAGACACAGAACAAGTTATCTCAGATGTGAGATAGTAGCTTCTTTTTTACAGGTTTAGCTCATTAAAATTATCACATGAAATTTGTCTTCCTGCACAGCATAAGCTGAATTAAATCAGGGCAAAATCCACTACTAGTTTATCCATTCTTGTAACTTCCAGCTTGCAAACCTCTTCTTGAGTAGCACAGGAAGGTCAACAGATGCTGGTGGGATCATTTGAGGAGGGGGAGGAAAAAGGCTGCTCCAAGGAGCCAAGCCTTAAACATGTCTTTCTACACCTTTTTCCTTTTCTTCCTTTTCTTTCCTTCTTTCTCCATCCTTTATCACCCAATTTATACATTACTTTTCTCACACCATGGGTAGGTTGTGGATGGAGGAGACATGCTTTGTTGGCTGAACTCTTCTGGGCTCCATATCCACTCTGTACAGGTGATATTGCCATCACCTGTTGGATTATTATTACAATTTAGCCTTTCAGAGTTTTATTAGAATAATTCCTACCAAAACAATCCCAGTAATCCATCAGCACATGGTTTAATGTAAGCAATCCTGCTCCCTACTCCCTGATTCTTAAGTAAGGAGCACACTCTCCCAGGCTGAGCACCACTGCAATCCAGTTCATGGAGAAGATAAAGAGGTTCCTAATTATCCAGGCTTCTTCACAGCCTCATGTCCTCTGCTTGTATTTCTAAAACCTTAAAATAATCAATACCAGACAGATTTCTTCTGCCCTGAGTCATTACAGGCTGTCAGGGATTGTTTTGCTCATTCTCCCTGCTTGGAGAAGTTTAGGGCTGTTGTTTGCATAATTTATCAGCTGGTTTAAATGTATGGATTTCCCCTTATCTGATCACAACTGCAGCAGGCCTGACACAGCTAAGCCTTAAATAACATCAGACCTTGCTGCTTGCAGGTGAGGAACAGCAGCCTTGGGGCTGCACAGAGGGGGAAGATGCCTTGGCAGCTTTGTGCTCCCCAAAATGTTCTCCCCTGGGCCACGGGGTGAGTAAGAGCCCTGGGTGGGAACAGCCAGCATCCATCCCACACAGAGGGAGTCCTCTGCTCCCAGTGGGGGACTCGCCAGCTCCTAAGATCAGGCTGCAGAAAGCTAAGCCACAAATTGGGCTCCATGCCACGGTGAAGTGTCAGAAACCTTCCAAAGATGGCACCTTGTTCTGTCACCCGCTTGTTCCTTGGAAGGTAAAGGAGTCCTTCCTTTCTAAAGCTGCCAGTTCCAGCAGGTTTTGTTGTCACTATCTCTACTTTGTAGTAGCTATCAACAGAGTGTATGTGTCTGGTTTACACACCGAGGCTGGGCTTTTTGGAGGATGCATTTAGATGTACTAGCCCCTTCTGTTACAATGAAACTAGGATGGCTTATTGGGGTGATTGCCCTTCTGTTTCTTTCCCTCTTCCTTCCCTCCCTCCTTCCCCTTCCTTCTCCTTTCCCTCCTTCCCCTTCTTTTCTTCCCTTTCTTACTTTCCCCTTCCTTTTTTCTTTTGCAGAACCACATTAACTGTGACCCTTCTGCCATTACCACTGAGCCTCTCCCATCTCCCCCCTCTGTCCTTTCATTGCTGTGATGCCTAAAAATCACCAGCTGGAGTGGTTCTGAGAGCCAGAGAGGGCTTTCTGGGGAATAGCTGGAGTGCTCTTCCAGCACCAGGAGACATCCTGGCCTCTCCTGCAGCCACAATGGGAGCATTTTCTGCAGTGAGAGAGAAATAAACATCAAGACTCTTTAAAAGATAGTCTGGAGGCTTGAGTGCAATTATCAGGCCAAACTCCTTTGCCTTGAGTGTTATCTATCACTCTGTAGTTTGCTTCCTCACAGAAAGGTGGATATTAAATTCTATTTTTCTTATGGCCATAAAAGAAAAAAAGTAATTTTCTCTAAATTATTTCTTCCAGACCTGCTAAAAACAAGAATCATAATGCAGCAGGACCCCCATCTTCCCAGTAATTACACTCTGCCTCCTAACTCCTTCAACACCAATTTCTCAGTTTATTTGGCTTCTGTCTGGAACCACAGTCACAGGCAGAGCTGGGCTCTGTCTTATTATTACACAGACAAAATTGTTTTTAAAATGTAATTAGACTTTTACCTTTAAGACAATGCTTTGTCTTCTTTAAGAAGCATAATATCTTAATTTAACTTAATCTAGAAAACCTTTAATTTCTAAGCTTTTACCTCCAAGACAATGTTATGCTAAACACAAAGCAAAACAAAAAGATTTCCTAATTTAACCTAATTAAAAGATAAGCCTCCAACTTTTCCATCGCTGCTGTCTGAGATGAGGAGGGAGGCGCCGTCCTTTGGTTTGCTCAGAACTGTCTCTTTTATTATCCCTCTGGTTTGTTCTTTGCTGTCGATTTTTATTATCCTCCTTGATGCCCCTAAATCCTCTTAGGAAGTGGAGCTATCTAACCTTTCCCATCCTGGGGCCATCTCTAAGAGGATCAAGGGACCACCACCAGAATAGTGGAGGGGTTTGGTTTTGTAGGGTTTTGTTTGGTTGCTTTGGTTGTTGTTTTTTTTTTTAATGAGGCTGAGACAAAATGCAGCCTGCTGTGCGAGGTATCCCTAGGGAAAGAGGAGAGTTAAGAAAGGGAAAGGATTATTTCCATTCAATCTGAGGTTGAGGCAGGTGTTAGGTGTGGGGAGAAGGGATGATGCAAGCCCATGGAGCGATGCTCTCTTGCTGGTGCTGTTTCCTGGAGGGATGCATGAGGCAGGGCAGCAGTAAAAGCCATGCCAAACTGCATCCATGCTCAAAATAATGGAACTGTCAGCTTGCTGTCAGGGTTCTCCCCTTCTCCTGAGCCACCCTGCAAAGCCAGGCAGAGGAGCAAAATCAAATCATCCTTTACAAGCTGCTCCCCTGGGCTCTGAGGGGCCTGTGGAGCATCTGCCGTGCTCCGAGAGCTCCTGTGTGACCTGCCAAGATGGAGCAGCTGAGTCCCCTCCTTTTCTCCCTCCTGGTACAGCTACAGGGCAGGGAAGGGAGAGCAGCTGTGCCGAGTGTTCCTCCAGCAGCTGCTTTGGAGGACGCCAAGCATGGTGGGTGAGCGATGGTGCCCACATCTCCCTTGTGCTCAGCTGGTCCTGCCTGCAAACCACAGGGGATGGTTGAAAGGGCGATTCCAAACCCAAATAATCAAGATGCAAATTTGCCTCTGAGGGGTGGCTGCATTCAAGATCCAGTGGGCAGTCACTAGCGCTAAAACCACAGGGCTTTTTAGGTTTGTTTTGACTAGATGAAAACCTGCAGAGGCTGTGGAGGTGTGAGGAAGGTGAAGGTAAGATGATCCTTGGGCGTGGCTGGGCCACGAACAGCTCCAGAGTCCTGCTCCTAGAGTGGCTCTGCTACCTGCTTTATATCCCTCAAAGCGCTTTTCATAGGAAAATGACAACATAGTTATGTTTCTGATCCTCTCGTGAGCCATTCCAGGTCTGGGGCCCTGCAATCAGCCCTGGTGTTTCTCCCCTGGTGCTGGCTGGCTGTGCAGAAGGCACATACTGCGTGCGGGCCGGCACAAACAGCAGATGATTTCCTGCCTTTCAGCTCCAGCTCCTTTCCAGCCTACAAAATGTTCTCTTTTAGCTCTTCCAAGTTTAGTCACAGCAATGCTCCCTTTCCTGGGAGCCTCATCCTGCCCACAGTATCCCCATCCCATCTCTGGGCCTTTCCACCCATCCTGAGCACTTCCAGGCACTGCTGGCCTTGGGACATGCCACTTTTTCTCCTTCATTGCTAATTCTCAGGGTTTGGGGGGGAAGTTTGTAACATCTACACACAGACACTTTGTATTACCTCACAGGGTCACTCTCAGATTTGCTGGGTGTGCTGTGCTGAAGGTTAAGGTCAGCGTTTGGGGTTCAGATGTGCTTCGTGGCACTCGACTGCGGGCTCATAAAACCAGCCAGGCGGCTCCCAACCCGTCTGAAGGCCCTGCCGCCCCCCTCGTGCCGGGCACTGAGGCAAAGCCCCCAGGGCCGTGCCAGCCTAGGGGTATGGAGTCCCTCCTGCGGGCTCTGGCACACACCAGGCCTGGGGCACGCTGCAGGGGTCCTGGGGGTAAATTCCCCCTCAAGGTAACAGCGCCCCCAGCCCCGCCGAGCCCGCGGCATTTCTGAGCCTGCCCCGCGCCCTCAGCGCCTTTTAAAGTAGCTGCGCTCCCCTCCACCAATCACGGCGGGGACGAGGCGCTCCTCGCAGCCAATGGGAAGCTGCCGCTGGAAGAAAGGGGCGTGGCGAGGCGCTCCGCGAGCCGCAGCCGGGCAACTGTGGTAAACAAGGGGGCGGGCCCCGCGGCTTGCCTGAGATTCGGGGCAGCCAGTGGGCAGTGGCGGGCGAGGCAGAGAGCCAATAGCGATCGAGGGCGGGCAGGGCGCTGTGTGCCGATTGGCTGGCGGGCGCGGCGGGGCGGGGCGGGCGCTGTCGCAGTGAGCGGCGGGCGGCGCTGGCGGGCCGGGCCGGGCTCGGGCAGGCACAGCGGCCACAGCGGCTCCGCTCGGCCGGCGGCAGCGGGGCAGGAGCGCGGGCGCTGGAGGCGCTGAGTGCAGTCAGGCACTTCCCTGTGCTCGGATGGGCAGGGAGAGGAGCTGTCCTCGGGAGAGCCCAGCCTCTTCCCTCTCCGCACGGAACGGGCGCCCGTGAGCGCTCGCAGCAGCGAGGGGCTCCCGCTTTTGGGATGAGCGGGCAGGACTGAGGAGATTTTGTTCGCTGTAGGAGCCAGAGAGGCATGGATTTGTCAGAGGGGTGAGTAAAGAGGGCTGGCGGTAGGAAAGCGTCCACCAAGGAGGGGCTGGCGGCGTGTGTGGGGGCAGCGCTGTCCCTGGCCGCAGGAGAAGGGGAGATTTGGGGCTCGCAGGTAGGATTTTATTCTGTGTCCTGCTTGGGTTTAGGGTATGAAAGTTGAGCTCTGTTTCTGTAAGGAGGGGATTGGTGTGGGGGTGTGGATAACTGTAACAGCCAGGCAGAGATTTGGAAGAAAGAGGGAATTTGCCGGGATCTATTTGGCAAAACCCGTAGATATTTTTTTTTTTTTTTTTTTTTTTTTTGCCTTAAGAAGCTCAGCCCAAGGCGAGCTTTCCTGCATGGCTGGTTTGCAGCCCCATCGTCCCCAGCCCTGCGCGGGTGAAGGCAGCTCCTGGCAGCCTCGACATGAGCAGCTTCGTCCCAGTCTCTCTGTGCTGTCCCCCAGGGCACCCTGCCCCTTCCAGGGCATCCTTCCCCTCCCGGGATGTCCCAGGGCACTCTGCCCCTTCCAGGACATCCTGCCCCTTCCAGGGCATCCTGCCCCTCCCGGGATGTCCCAGGGCACTCTGCCCCTTCCAGGACATCCTGCCCCTTCCAGGGCATCCTGCCCCTGCCGGGCTTCTCGCTCCTCGTCAGGGCGCGAGGTCCCCGGGCTGCCCCGCCAGCCAAGTCCAGCAGCCCCGAACCGGAGCTGGAAGGGAGATGGCGCAGAGCAGGAGCTGCTCGCAGACTGGAGAGTTGATGGCAAGTCCACAGAGAGGGAAAGCGAACTAGTACAGCTGGAGGATGGGGGACCGGCAGGGCACAAAGACTGGTATCGCCGGCTGCATCCTCCGTGCTGTTGAATGACCGCGCTCTTGTCTCCCCCCGCCCCGCAGAAATGTTGCAGCATGAACCCACCGCCTAGAGAGAGGGGCTCGCACCTCCTCGGCGCCGCTGCCTGAGCCAGCCCCACCGCAGCCGTCTGGCCGTTCGTCCGTCCGTCCGGTGGGGAGCCCGCACGGGGATCCTGCACGGGGAGCGCCGCGGGATCAGCCCAGCCCAGCCCAGCCCAGCCCGGCCCGGCCCAGCCCGGCTCCGGCGGGATGCGCTCGCCGCCGCCTTCATGCCGGCAGGGGGGACGCTGACCCGGCGCTCCGCCCGGCCCGGAGCCAGCCCCGCGCGGTGCCCGCTGAGGGCGGCGGGCGCTGCGGGCGGGCAGCGCTGAGCTCTCGGCCGCGGGAGCTGCCCGGGGCGCTGCCCGGGGCGGCGGCGGGTCCCGCGCGGCGGCCGCGGTCCGGTGCCCCATGGTGGGGCTGCGGAAGCTGCCGGGCATGCCGGGCTGGCCGGCCGCGCTGGGGCTGCGGCTGCCGCAGAAGTTCCTGTTCCTGCTCTTCCTCTCGGGCCTGCTCACGCTCTGCTTCGGGGCCCTCTTCCTCCTGCCCGATTCCTCCCGCTTCAAGCGCCTCTTCCTGCCCCGCCGGGCCACCGCCTCCGCCTCCTCCTCCTCCGCCTCCTCGTCCTCCTCCGCCTCCTCCTCCACCCGCGACACCGGCCTGCCCCACAGCCCCCCCGCGGCCGCCGAGCCCCGCCACGCCAGCCCCGCCGCCCCGCGCCGCCTGCGGGAGAAGCTCCGCATGGCCGGCCCGCCGGCCCGCACCGCGCCCGGGCCCCGCCAGCAGGTGCAGCGCGGCGAGGGCCGGCCCGACCCCGCCGGCACCGCCGCCGGCACCGGCACCGGCACGGCCCGGCACTCGCGGGCCCCGTTCCGCTTCGACTACGAGCGGTTCCGCAGCAGCCTCCGCCACCCGGTGCGGGGCGGGCGGCCCGCCGAGGACCCCGAGACCCGCGCCCGCAGGATGAAGATCAGAGAGGTGAGGAGCGACGCGCCGCTCTCGGGCGGCCCTCGCGGCCTCGGTCCCCTCTCCGTCAGCCCCCACAGCCGTGTCCCCCCTCGGTCAGCCCTCACCGCCCCTCACAGCCGTGCCCCCCCTCGGTCAGCCCTCACCGCCCCTCACAGCCGTGTCCCCCCTCGGTCAGCCCTCACCGCCCCTCACAGCCGTGTTCCACCTCAGCCAGTCCTCACCTCCCTTCATGGCCATGCTCCCCCTCAGTCAGCCCTTACAGCTTTGTCCCCCAGGGTCAGCCTTCATCCTCCTCACGTGTCATGTCCCCCCTCAGTCAGCCCTTGTGTCCATGTCCCCCCTCAATTACTCCTCCCCTCCCCTCAGAGCCATATTCCACTTCAGTGCCTCCTCCTGGCCATGTCCCCTCTCAGTCAGCCCTTGTCCCCCCTCCTGGCCATGTCCTCTCTCAGTCAGCCTCACATCTATGTCCCAACCTCAATCAGCCTTCACTTCCCCTCACAGCCATGTCCCCCTTCAGTCAGCCCTCACCTGCCCTCACAACCTTGTCCTCCTCTCCTTGCCCCCACTCTCCTCACCCCTCCCTCACCTGCCCAGCCTCGCCCTCATTTCTTTCACAAGCCTACTGTCCTCCTTTCTCCTTCCTTTTCCCAAGGAAGGTGGCAGGAGTTGGGGTGTCCCTTTGCCAGGGGGTGTCCCTGTCAGCAAGTGCACACACCTCCACTCACCCGACAGGAAATGTCAAGGCAGCCTGCTGGGGTGTGACTGGAAATTAAAGGGCTGAAATTAGGCAAAGGAAAATTTAAATTCCAGGTTGGTTATCAGAGGAAAAAACCTCACTTAGTGTGTGCAAGAAGCTCCATCCCCAGGGGGGTTGGTGACAACCTGCAGCTTTGCACAGAAACAGGGAGATGGCAGAACTTGTGCTGGTCCATGAGGATGGAGGGATGGGATGTGTCCCCATCAGAGCTGGGGAGGAGGGCTGTCCCTGTGAATCCTTGTGGAATTGGCACTGGAATTTACCCACCAACAGGAAGCCAAAGGCTGCCCTTGCTCTGACCCCACGGAGCTGGGATAACCTCGTCGAGGGGGCTACAGGGGTGTAATGGTGAGGGGCAAATTTGGCTTCGTGCATAAAAGCCTGGCAGCCTCACAAACATCGCAGAGCAGGCTGTGACCCAGTTAACCAGGAATGATGGGCTCTGTAGTATTCAGTTGTGTTTGTTGTATCTGAATAACCAACTTGGAGGGAATTTTGCTCTAGTAAGATGTGCCAATAAGTAAAAAGCACAGATTTAATTAAGCAGAGTGTAAATTTCTGGGTTTGTGCTCTCACAGAGATGCAGCCATTCAGCAAAGATGCTGCCCCAGGTTGGAGAGAGAAGAAAGTCAAAGGATAACACACCAAGAGCTTTCATCCACTAACATGCATTTTAAAAACAGTTTTTTAAAGCTCCCCTCCCAGTATTTTTGTCAGTCACTAAAACAAAGGCTGCACAGCTGGTAGAATTCCAACTTCTGTGCCAGGCAACCAGACACAACACACCCAGGGGTGCTGGGTTTCTTTATGATCCCAGGCGGGATTGAGCCATCCTTTCCTGCTGCATCTCAGCTCTAGGGTATTTGGAATATTCCAGTACCTGGCCATCGTGTGTGCTGGGAGTTGGGGAGCATGTGCTTGAGTACACTGCAGAATCCCACTTCCAAGGTATTCCAGGAATCACCCCATACCTGGGAATAACCCAGCTTCCACTCTGTGCCAACAGATCAAACTGAAAAATCAAATTTAGGAAAGCAAGTGGCATTCAGTCCTTTATTTGTAGTTAATTATTTTTTAAATATAAGATTATTTCAAGTTGTATGGATTCAGCTCCATCTGTGTCTAACAGCCATAATCAGTGCGGGGTAGCAGAGTTAGAGTTTTCAAGGTTGAGAATCCATAAATATTAGTTTTATGCTGACAGCTAATTACTCTTCAAACAGAGTCTTTATTCCTTAAAAGTGCCTACACTTCTGTTTATTAAGAAAGAGAAAGAAACAAATATGGTGCTGAGATTTGAGACTGATTGTGCAAAACAAGGGAGGGTGGTGCAGCCTGGGGAGGAGATAAAATGTGTCTTTCTTTTGTGAATCAAAAAGACACGAAGAAAACAAATCAAGAAGGTTAGAAGACAGATGCTGTATAAAAAGAAACAGATGGGGAAAAAAATTGCAGGGAAGAAGTAAGTGATGATACAGCTTTTGGATTAGCAAATATTCCTCACATGATGTGAGATGCTGGCAGGGCAGGTAGTGGGTTTGCTGGCTGGTTTAAAGTGTGTGCAGTAGCTGCAAGTAGCTTTTCTCTCCTTCTTCCAGGGCTTTAAGTCCTGTAATTTGCTAAAATGTGTTCAAAAATATCCTTGTACTAAAAGTTTTGTTTTCTTTGCTTCTCCTTAGGCCATTCTTACAGGTCAGCACCTCTCTAACAGGGAGGATGGATATGGATGGGATTTGTTGGTAATTTTGTTCCCCATCTGCCAGAGCCTAGATGAAAAGCCAGGAGGAAAAACCCGTGCGTGATCAAAGATGCCCAGAGCTGATGCCCAGCCTAGAGACTTGGGACTTTGTGTTTTCCATAGGACCCCTCAGTCTGAGCAGAAATCCAAGCTTGTATCCACTCTTTCCCACCAGCCTCTAAGCTGCTGGATGCTTCAGCTAAAGAAGAGGGTGTGCCATGACTTTCTCAGCTGGCATGTGTGGAAAGTGCTAATGTAGCCCTGTCAGGCTTTGCCTGTTTAAAAGATAGAGTGTGAAACCCACAGCTGTGGTGTCTCCCACTTCATTGCTGTTTGGGAAAGCCCTTTGGAGTGTGAGGGACATCGAGCTGTTTGCAGATTGAGGAGTCAGACTGGGGGGATACATTTGCCTCGCTCATGTGCTTTGAGTCCTGTGTTTCCTCATAGTGCAGAAAGGAAAAGAGGTGGATTAGCGAGTTGGAATGACAGAAACCTGTTAAAAGAAGTAAGTGCTGCAGTGAGGTGAGCTGAGGTGCATGGGGGTATCTGCTTTGCACTGGTGGATAACAGAGTGGCATACAGCTTAGGTTCTCCTTACCTTTAAAGACAAGTCCAGGGTCAATAAACAGTCGTTTTCTTGAGAAGAAAAGAGAGCACCTGTATTGCACAGACTGTTTACTGCAAAAGGTCGTTGGTCACCTGGAGAATTGTCTGGGATATACTGCTGTGTGTTACTGTGGGCAGCCAAGTACTGTGGGCACTCTGACCTTTCCAAGAGAACTGCAAAAAAGCAAATAGCAATCTTCCCATGCTGCAGGTTGGGAAATTTGAAAGGGATTATTCATCTCTTAAACTGACCTCTGGAAAAGGCACTGGGTCTGTAATTGATCACTCAGGCATGGCATCAGGGAATAGGTAATTTTTTCCACGTGCCAAATACTAATCACTGATGCTCACAAAAAAAGAGAGGTGGTTGTAGCTGGAGAGCAACTGCAGAAATGCCACAGTGGGGTTCCATATTTATTTGCTCTCAACAATTTCCAGATCAAATTGGCTCAGTGAAAAGTCAAAATTATTTCCCCTCCAACTGCTGGTATTGCAAACTCAGCCTCAGATCTGGGGAAATCAGACCGTGTGGTTTCTGCCTTTTGCATCATAACCAGTAATAAAGATTTTGCTGTTGAAGCTGAGCTGACAGTTTTGCTGATGATGGATGAACCAAACAGACTGTTTCTTGCTGTACTCCTGCTGTGTTGGTTTCATGGACCTCATAGGTAGGGATGCAGTGGGGAGAGAAAAGAGCATTCTTTATGCCAACTGTACTAATGCCATCCAGTGTTTAAGGACAACCACTGTAACCAGCCAGACCAGAAAGTTCATCACTAAAGTACTTCCAGGTCAGTCATGGAATGTCTGAGAATACCTCATACCTTAACCTGGCAGTGTACTTTGTCCCTTTCAAATAAGGGAATATGTCAAATTCAGGCAGGTGTTTAGTCCTGTGCTGGGATTGTACCCTTAGGTTTGACACATGCATTGATTTCCTCTGGTTTAGTAATACTAAGCCTATTTGTTTTATGTTGCAGTTCTCCTCATCCTGGCTTTTCTTCTCATCTCCACTTCTACTTGCGTCACCTTGCTGTCCCCTTTCCTCTTTTAACACAGCTCTAAAGATGTATTTGCTCTCAAAATTAACGCCCTGGAGGAAAGGAGGCCATCAGAGTCCGTGTACACAGTTACCCTGCATCACCCTGCAGATTAGCAGGTAGATCAGTCTTTTAAACACAAACATCTTGACAGTTTATCACTAAACGATAATTAACAAGAAGCAGGAATGTTATCAGGAGCTCAGTTTTTGTGGAAACTTTCTTGGTGTTTGTTGCTGAGTTCTCTTTGTGTGGTTTTGACGGTCGTGAGCCCAGTGAAAAAGCACTCGGTTTTGGGGCAGAGCTGGGGAAGCGCTGCTTGTTCTCCTGAATTTGTGCCGCAGCCCTGACCCCTGCTGGGAGAAGTCTCTGCTCTGAGGCTCGTTCCCTCTTGCACACCTTTGTGGAGGCGTGGGTGTTCTCAGGGGAGGTAACAGGAGTGCACAGGGACTGGGTTGTGATCACCAGTTTACTGAAAGCAGGACTTAGAACAGTTCTCAGTTGGAGTTAGAGTTGCCCTGTTGGTACAGCACTGCGAACCACATTACTGAATGTCTCTGACCATCTCCTTTCTGCAGCCAGCAATAAAGAGATTTCAGATCTCTCCCTTTCCCTGCACTGTGCAACTCCTATTCTTCCACTTAGAGAAAATGCCTTTTCTTTGTGTAATCTGGGGCTGAGCAGCACTACAGGCAAAAAATGTGATCTGTCAGTGGCTTTGGTACGTGAGTAGCACCACGCACAGTTCCAGATGGAAATGCACCTCCCTGTGCACATTTTCTTCACTGAGACACGTGGAAAATGTCTAATCCTTTGTGCTGGCCAAATGGAAAACCAGGGACTTTCAACAGACTTGCATTGGATGCTGAGGGTAAAGAAAACAGTTCTCAGTAAAATTTTTACTATAATGGGATGGGATTACAATTGCAAACCAGTCAGATATACTGTGATCAGATTCTTTCTCTGTGGTAAAAATACCTTTGCAAGAGAGAATTTCTCTGCAGTTTGAAGCACTGGCTGGCTCCAGTCTTGCTGGAATTTTCCTTTGCTCCATGCTCCTTCTCATGCATTTATTTACTGAACCTGTGAAACTGGTACTGTAGTGTAAATCCCACAAATGGTGCACACAGTGGATTTTTTGCTTCAGTAGCCTTTGGTGGATTCATGCAAACAAAATTTAGACCTGACCTAGAGCCTCTTTCAGCTGTAGGGTATACAGTTAATTGACTAAAAATGTGTTTGTTCTGTTGGTAGAATGCATGAGTACAGAAAGTGCTTCACATGCTGTGATCTGTGCTTCAGTGCTGTCTGCCTCAGATGCCAGTGATACCTTAGTGCTCGCTATTACTGATCTGTGTTGAGCTGAGGCTGTTTTGGAATTTGGGAGTACTGCGCAATTTGAAGACATTCGTTCTTATCTCCCAAATTTAGCACTGAAAGCACTTGTTCCACAACAACTAAATTTGATGCTAGACCGGTTTATAAACTACCACTTCAAGACAGTGCCCTGTTCACAAGCACAGAACTGTTAGCATTGGACCTCTCTGGGCAGATGATGAATAACTGCATGTGCTCAACATGGTGAAATGAGCTTCCAGGATGCAGAAGGACCTGCTGCTTCCTGAATCACTTCAGTACATACACACATGTTCTTGAAAGTCCTCAGATAGAAAGACAAGGGGTTTAGCACAGGAAGGATGGAGCCTGGTCTGTAACCTTCCTGTTCTACCATCAGTCTTTGAAGCTGTGTATATGCAGTTCCTCAAATATTTACTAAAAAAGCAGTCACCTGGATTAAGATCCCATCTTTACAGTCAAAATTTTTATAGACTCTTGATTAACTTTTTAATCAATAATTAAATCTGCCACATAATGGGAGAAAGATTTTTGTGCTAAGTGTCCTTTCCTTTGGCTCTGTATGCAGGGCTTTACCAGAGGAGGTTAATCGGTCATGTTTGGTTTACTCCCTGATTCTGTTACTGTTTAGATTGTTTATCATTTTGATGATTTTGAATACATTTTCCAGTATTGAAAACAATTCAGGTTTTAGATGGGAGGCTGAGAGAGGGAAAGGGGAATGTATCTTAGTACTAAATGACAGACTGATCTGAACATAGAGCTGACATGAAGCTGCCAAAAGGAGAAGGCAGAAGGAATGTGCACTCCTTTGGTGGGAAGAGGAAGTCTTATGCTTGGAGCGTTCTGATTTTTAAGCTTAGTAAAGACACTACATTTACATTCCCCAGAAATGCACTTTTCCCTGAATGCTGTGAATGGATTTGGCATGAGGAGTGCACACACTCCCATGATTGCTGTCTTTACTGTGTGTCCCCTTGACGCTTCAGTTCATCATATGACACAACATTTTGGAAGGGCTCCAGAGAAGCTGTCATGGGCAGTGATGTCCCTGATCCGTGCATAATGCGAGTGCATTGTGCATGATGGACTCAAACCATTGCAGGAGAGAGAGCACAGTGGGAACACTGAAGGACTGGATAATAAACATCCTCTGTTTATGGGGCAGGGATGTTACTCATTTGTACCCTGACTAAAGGAGCAGAGCACCTACTGTTAAGTAGATCAGAACACTCGGTTCTGTGTTCTGTTCCTGATAGCAGATTCATTGTGTCACTGTGTGCTTCCACTATGCACCTCTGTAAAATGGACACACACTTTTTAATCCCTAATCTAGCAAACTAATGTGCAGCAAAACTGTTTCCTCTTGGGCCCTTCAGCATTCACTGGGAGGACACTGGAGCATAAGTAATGGCAAGAGGTTGCACTAAACTGAAGTGACTCTAGTGCTTCCCTTCTGCATCTACTTACCTTGCCAGCAAGGATGCAGAGTCCCTTGTGCATGTGTCTACTGCGTGCTGGAATCAAAGGAAAGCTCTCCACAGTGTTTGAAAAGGGGAAGTGTGTTCTTAAGGTTTCTTCCCTTAGCAGGAAAAGTAACAGAGTCCAACTTTCTAGGAATGGGAGCCCTGTTCTGAAAGTCCCGTCATGGAGTTTGGGCTTTTCCCCATCCTTGGGTTTGTAATTCTGTGTCAACCATCCCTGCTCAGTGGTGTCTTTGCTCTTCCCAGTGTCCATCCTTGGCTGTGTGAGCCAGAGGCACTGATCCACATCCAGCTGTGGCTTCCTCAGCAGGCTCTGGGTGACCAGAGCAGGAGCTGGTTGTACCTCCCTTTAGTGAGACACTCTGTGGGTCTCTCCACCAGTTTGTTGGCATTTTGCACTGAACTTTAGTTTCTCTGTGACCTCTCCCCTCTGTCAAACCTGATTGAAGTTTTCCAGCTCAGGAGTTACCGGGGAGGATGGGCAGACAACAGTGGAGCAGAAAATGATTCTTGGGCTTATTCGAGCTAATTGTTCTGATGGTTGTGATTGAGTTGGAGCCAGGAGCTCATTAGTTCTAGTCTGGCCTCCAACACTTGCCTCGCACGGCCCTAGAGCTGTTGTTAGATTTCTCTCTCTTTGTTTATTAGAGGGTAGAGTGATATTCTGCTGCAAAGAATAATAAATGCAAGATATATAGAAATTCTGCAGCATCTCGTGCCAGCAGCTCTAACACAGATAATGATATACAGTGAAGCTGCATGTTCATTGCATCCTAGAGAATGTCCCTTCTCTTCAGAGGAAGTGAGAGAACTCCTACTGATTTATGGAGCAGGATGGCTCTGAAGACTGTCTGTACTGAGAATTGGAGCCATGTTAGTAACATCCGAGCAACCATGTTTAAAGCAGGGTTCTTGCTCTAATTGTGTTAACATGATTTCCCTGGGCAGTAAAGAAAGTGCATAACCGTGTACTTTGCAAAGTAACAAAGGATAATTATAATGTAATCGCATTTCATCCATCCTGAAGCCCTCCTGCTGTCTGGGTTAGCCAGCCCAGCTCACAAGTGAAATATTTCCAGTGAAAGTGGGATGTTTCTTGCCTCTTCTTTCATCTGATCCTTATTTTTCTCTGGAGTTTTCTGGGAAGGACACATATTTATGTTGGAGTTCAGCATTGTGCTAGGTGAACCCAAACAAATTCTTGCTGATTTCTGGTGCTGTTTTGGCTTTCCTGAAGTCCTTCCTCCAGCACCAAGACCATGTTAGGATTCCTCAGTCCTGAACCACCATAGTTGTGTTTGATTATCTTATCTATCAGACATTTGTTCTGTGTGTTAGTGAGCCCTCAACAACCCGAACATTGTCACTGCTGGCTGTGGATCTGCCCATTCTCACTGGTGGCTGCACAGTAGCATAATTCAAAAGGTTGATTTCTGAAAGGCAGCTCTGACTGCTGTAGGATAAAGCAGTAGACAGCTGTCTTCTCTTTTGGTTCCTTTGTTTCTGGATTTCAAGGACTTAAACAAAATTTTGAGTTGAGTATTAGGGTGGAATTTGGTAAGTGAAACAGAGTGGAACCTTGTTCCTTAGGTCTTGAAAGGCAGCATGGCCAGAGCATTACTGTGGGTGCCTCTTCTGCACTGACAGAAACATGGAGTCTGTGACCTGGGAGGTGCCTTCTGTCTCTAATTCTGATGAATCTTTATGGCTCTTTTCTTTAGTTTATTACCCAGATCCCCTAACTTGCCATTTCTTGCTTTATTCTTTCAGCAGTTCATTAGTCACTGTCGTATGATGACTGTGTAGTGCAGTGCTGGAGTGATGCCAGGGCCAAGCCTTGATCCCTCTCTGGATGGGAGGTCAGGCTAAATGAAAACGAGTCCCCTCCATCCTGCCAGCTGAATTCTAACATTGTTCTAACATCCACTCCACCAACTTCATTTTTATTAAAGATCCGGTATTTGCAATCTGATTTGTATGATTTATTGTAGACTGTGGGACTCTTGGAACAGTTCATCAGCCTCTGGTTAATAAATTTGCTACTGTAGTCCAAGAATTTCTTGTAACACTTTTGTAAGGTGACAAGTCTGACGTGGGGCTCTAGGAAGGCTGTGAGTGAGTTTCTTGTGTCTGTTATTAGCTATTACTTTTGATAAATTATTGGACCAATCTCAGCTGACTATTTAATGCTTGAGAATTGCTCTGTTCCTCTTGTCAGAAGTTGAAATCACAAGTAGCTCTGGAAAGGGGAGAGGACAGCAGTGCTCCAATCTGTCCCTCTGAGCAAGGACTACAAAGACAGATGGGGAGCAGGTGAACCAGCAAGAAATCATTAAACTAAACTCATCCTCTCAGATCTCTCCTGTTAAGCCATCCAAGTGTGAGATAAAGCAGGAGGTGTGTTGGCAGTTCTCAGCTTCCTTCATTCTCCTATTTCAGCATTTGGACTGAGACAAGGACGGTTTCCAAACAGATGTTCCTTCTGCTCCCTGAGTCCGTTCTCACAATGCAGAACAGGAGCGATGTAGGGTAACTCTTGGCCTGTATTTACATTTTTTTCTTTCCTTCTCCCCTTCCTTCAGTTATCCCATCTGCTTATGCCTGTGTTTCAGGCCCCTGAGCCATCCATGTGTCAAAAGCAATTCACGCTTTGCAGGTGCTGGGAGGAATGAGGCAGATCAGCTGCGTGAGATGAGTGCTCGGAGCCACTGAGCCAGCCTGTGACGGTGCTAAGTTTTCCTTCTGATGGGGAAGGACTCTTTTCGTATCTTACAGTGTGGGGCCTGTTCAGAGCTGTGATTCCCGTTTTCATATTTAAAGCTCTGCTCAATCCATTCAGGTTGTCATTAGCCAGGGTTGTACCTTGAGCCGTGGTGTGAATTGGTCCCATTTATCCACCTGGCTCCTACTCTGACTTAGCAGCTCTGTGTCACTTGTGTTCCAAAGCATCTTGGTGTTTCCCAGGCTGAAAAATATCTTCCCCAAAAGAGGATGGGGCAATTGTGAGGCTGGTCTTCACTTTTTATATCTGAAAATGCCTTGGAAACGTTTCTTTGGCTGAACTAGAGCTCTTCAGCTGTCCAGCTTTGATTGCTGGGTGTGGAACCTCACGCAGAACCCTGAGCTGGTGCATCGTGATTTCCATAACTGTGCATCACAGTGACTGTCACGATATTTCTGTCTGCATGAGGAAGGCTTTATTTACTCATCTCAGGTTGGCTCCATGGCCTATTTACACACAGAAACTCTGGTCCCTGTTTAGTGTTTAACTTCCATACTCACGGAGGATTCCTGCCATGGTCCCACACCCAAGGCTCAGGAGAACAGAGCCTTGTATCTTCTTTGCTTTGTTTCTTTTTGTTATTGATCTGTTTGACATCTGTCCTGCAGGCTGTCAAACAGACAGGCCTAATAGGTTGTAGATACTTTTTCTCCTGTTCTTATTATCCTTGAAAAAGTAAAACAAAATGTTTCCACACTCTTTTTCCTATATTCCATTTCCTTGCAGTCTGCCCATTTTGGGTTACTTATGGCTACAGCTCCTTTTAGAGCATCCCCTTGGGCTGCAGCTCTCCAGAAATGAGAATCTTGTGCAGATGGTATCTGTAGGGAAGGAGAAAATTACTTATCTTGTCATAATGCAGGTTTGTAGAAACAATCTTGTCTAGTGCTTGTGTTTCCTTCCACCTTGCCATTTAGCATGGGAATATTATGGTGAGGAGCTGATGGATTCTGGCCTGGGTGTTTAACTGTTGTTCATCACTCACCTGGAATGCTGGTCACATTTAAGGAGAATTTGTAGTCTGTGTGTAATTAGGGATTTACAAAGACTGTGTGCTGTACATGCTTGAAGGGACATAGCTGAAATGTAGGAACCCTCAAGGCAGCCTACGGGCATGTGACAGTGCCCAAAATCTTAAGAGCTCAGGGAATTTCCTGCATGATTTGTGCTGCAGGCTCAAAACTCTGGAGGGGACTTGGAGGTGACATTTGAAGGAGCATAATTACTAGGTAAGTAATTTTTTCCCACTTTCTTTCCTCAAAGTATGCTGGAATGAAATAGTAGTTACTAGCAAAAGCTAGACTGTCCAACCTGGAGTTAAAAGGACTTGAAACATCTAAATAACAGTATCACACAGTGTGCACTGGTGGCTTTCTGGGACTGCCTGCTGTCCTGTGTTGCTGCACCCCCCCAGCAGCTGAGGAGCTGTGTGTTTGACAGACACCTTCCAATACACAATTTTGTGAAGTGAACCAGTACATTGGGATGTAAATGATTTGTGACATCACAGCATTGTGGGGAAAATATCTGCTTGATGTGCCTCCGTGTGTATTTGGATATGGGGTACCTTCTCACTTCCAAAGTGCAGCATATTGGATATATTTTAATATTTTTAAGTATCTAATATTATTATGTAGTATTCCAATATTTCACAAAAAGGGATTGATTTGTGGTCTTCCATTGTTCACATTCTGGTACCTCCAACACATTCCAGTACCTTCTACTTTGAAAGCACTTTTAAGTGCTACAGATACTCACAGCTCCAAATTCCATTTACAAAATCTGTTCTGGGTGGGAAATCTGGCTGCAGGGAAGCCATAAACTAGGGTTAACTTCAAATTCTGTACCATATATACGTGGAAAAAAACCCCAGTGTTTTATAAACACCTGAAATTTCTTCCCTGATGTCCTCATGTTGCTTAAAAAGCTGCTTCTGCCTTCATTCTGTGATAATAACGAGAGAGATCATAACTACTCCTGTGGTTTTAAGCTCATCTTTGTCACCTTTTCAGTTTCTAAGTGTTGCTGTATCTCACTATTCCCTTTTTATATGTCTGCTGCTACAACATCTTCACTTTGGTCTCGATCACACAGTTAGGCTGTCCTTTGACACTGACCCCAGTTCTTTTCACAGCATCCCAGATTACCTTTGGGGTGTCTATCTGTGGAAGAAATCACCCCTCAGAATTAAACAGGGTCAGTTCCCCTGGCTGAGGCTGCAAACTGGACACCATGGATTGCCTTTTCATGCCAGTTCTCTAAACATCATGACAGCAAGTGCCTGAGTAGTGGTTAGGGGTAACAAACTTAGGACAAAAAGAATCTTTCCTGGTTTTATTGCTGGATTTGTTGTGGAGTGTCAGCCTGGTTGTGCTCTGGAATATCCCGTGTCTGATCAGCTCTAGAGGCTTGCAGGAAACATGAAGCTGACAGCATTGGGGTGCCTGGAAACACAGATACCTTTTATTTCTGTTAGATTTTTCCCCAGGCTTTGATTCTGGGAATTGAAGGAGCCAAGACTACAGCTTTTCTCATCTCTCTACTAAATCACTCTGTGCTTTGGTCTAGACTTGCAAATTTGTTCTCAAAACCATTGTTGTCCTCTTCCAGTCCAGCATCTCATTACAGGGCTAACTGCAAAATCAACTGCTCTTGCTGACATGTTTCCTGATTTAGATGCAGCTGAATCCAGCTGGGTCTTAATGCCTGAGATAGCCCTATCGAAGGATTTTATTTTTTTTTTCCCCTCTTGACACAGTTAAATCTAGTTGCATTAGGAATTTAATTAGGTGTTTGTTTAATTGTGGTTTGAGCTGTTTTTTCTCCCATTCATCTTTCCTAGCAAGGACTGTGAGTCAGGGAGACTTTTGAGTTCTATTTCTGTCCTTGTCACTAACACTAACGACCTTGGACTACTCTGTGCTGGGTTTTTTTCTTTTCACCCAGTGCAAATCAGGCTTCTAGTCCTACTTTTCCCCTGATTATGGTGGGGAGAGAGTGCTTACCTCTGCAGATCTGAGCTGGATCCAGCCATTACTCAGCTGGACTGTCTGGCTGGGAACAACAAACAGAATGTAAAACGTACCCTTTTTTTTATTGTAACTTGCTGGAAGGTGCCTTGTATCTGAATGGAGGGTGATTTCTTCTATCTTCATAAAGAATTCCTTTGTTGTTCCAGTGATGTGGATCATTTTCTGAGCAATGAGCTGCCATGTCTTTGGCTGTTGTGCAAAAGAGGGTGAGCTGTGATAGCAGTTGATGGCATAAAAGACCACCCATGCCAGTCTGAGAGCAAGCTGTCAAGATTTTGCCAGAAAAAATTTGAAACAAAGCCCCACTCACCTGTTGCTTGAATTACTGTTATATTTACTTCTAGATAAAGCTGCATGTAGCAGGTAATTCACAGTCTCTATCCACCATCTAACACCAAACTATCAATTGATATATTTACATTCAGTAGGCTGACAGGGTTTGAAATTTTAGGTTAGAATCCATTAGGAAGAGCTGGAGCACGAGGGAGGAGTTCTATGCTCAGACTGGTGCTTTAGGTATGGAAACATGAGCTTTTATCTTGTGTTTAAGGAAAACTTGAGCAGAACGTTGTGCAAAATGATTCTGTGTCTGCAAGATCATTGGGTGAAAGAGTATTGAATCATAGAATTGTGGAATGGTTTGGGTTGGAAGGGACCTGAAAGATCATCCAGTTCCACTCCCTGCCACGGGCAGGGACACCTTCCACTAGCCCAGGTTGCTCCAAGCCCTGTCCGACCTGGCCTTGGACACTTCCAGGGGTGGGGCAGCCACAGCTTCTCTGGGCAACCTGATTCACCAAGGGAGCTCAGTGCCACAGTGTTTAATGCACATTTGTTGTCTCTCTGTTATGGCCAGTGCTTTGAGAAGAAAGGGCTGAGGTCTGTGTTGTAGAGGGATGAGCTGAGGCACGGGGTAGTGGAACTTGCCCAGAGGATGTGCAAGAGTCAAGAATGGAACTAGAGAGGAAATGCCTGCCCTGTTGGAGTCAGGATTGTGTTCACCTAGCTTTGCCAGGGCTTTCACAGACTCGGGTTTTACCCCCAGTCACCCCTTTGCCATCAATTAAAAGAAGAATATTTAATTTAAAGCGAGGTGATGGTAGATTAACACTTCCCAGGGTGAGACTCTCATGGTTGTCAGTTGTTTGAAGGCCAATTAAATGAAGAGCTCAGCTATTCACTCAGTGTTTTATTCAGACAGGAGCTAGCATGGCTCCTGGAAAACAGGCAGGTTAGCCAGAGTGTCTTTAAATTGCTCAAGTTCCTGTTGGGATCTATTGGATTTACTGTAATCTTTAATTATAAAGTGTAATTACTTTAGAATGGATTATCAATGTTGGTGTCCGTCTCTGTGAGTTGCTTGGTAACGTCTGTGGTGCTGCAGCACTGTCTGTTCTGTAGTTCCAGGCTTTTAAACCCACCCAGTAAAAGCCTCTGGGTATTAGTGTCTGCCTAAATGGAACATCTCAATCAACTGAGTTAACACACAGCCTTTCTGTTATCAGTTTGCTGTTATGGAAGAACATTACTGAGGACAGTGCCAAAAAAAGGAGTAACCTGAGAAGTTGCTCAGCTTTCTATTAAAAATTTTCAAGTAAATTCCAGCCTTTTTATATCATTCTACCGTGGTGTTTGTATGGATATTTATATCTCCACATGATAATACTAAAAACAGCCATACATAATAAACATGATGCTGTTTCATCACCTTTCCCACAGTCAAGTTTATGCAAGTCTGATTAGGAAAAAATACATCCATTATTCCAAATATAAGTGGCTTAGCCTGATGTGTTCAGGCAGACTTTTTCTTCGACCTGCAACACTGACAGTCAGTTCCTCTTTTTCTCTGCATCTTGTCATCCATCTGGCAAATTATTTTTTACACAGCTGGGGAAAATATATGGCATTATATTGCAGCTTAAAAGTCCAAATGGGAACAGGGCTGTTTTGGGGTAGCAAGAAAGTTAAAGGTGGCAAAGAACAGGTCCTGGGTTTGAAAGTCATGAGACAACTAATCTTCCTCCAACTCCAAAGAAAGGAAGAGAGGTGGGAATAAGCAAGTTAGGGATGCAGTGGGGATAAAAATATTTAAAATAACACTCGTGCCCCCCCCCCCCCCCCCTTTTATTAACCCAAACTGGAAATTTCTTAGAAACTTCATAGTGAAATGTTTGAAGGGGAGTTGAAGAAAGGAGGCTAAAGAGCCACAAAAGGGGTTATCTTGTGAAGATAATGGCTTTCTGTAATGTTCCTTGGAAGTACTTGAAAGGGACTGATTGGTTGGTATATTTAGATTTCATCTTATAAGTATTTACTAATTATCCCAGTCTAGATGGATAAAACTAATCAAATAGCTATTTGGAAATCTTCCCTATTAACAAAAGGAGGGCAAGTGATAGTGGGGAGGAGGTTCCCCCCACCCCTTTTTTTTTTTTTCCTCTCATCTCTCTGCTTTTTGCAAGTCTGTAAACCCAGAGATTTTGAGTGGTTTAGTTATTAAATGTGCTAAAGATTTGCACATCTCTTCAAAGTGAAAACACTTTCTTGGTCAGGTTTTTGTCCTGAAACCTCTTTCATCATTATCTGGATCACAGAATTCACTAAATGCCTTTTTGTTCTGCTGCTGCCTGTATGAAACATGAGGGCTTGAAAGCCACACCTTTTTTGGATATGGATGGACCAAAGCACAAGGAAAGATAATGGCCTAAATAATGAAAGTGATAGTGCAGGTTTTCAGAATTCAGTTTCATTATTTCTAGTTGATTTTAATATATAATTGTCTGACTGGGCTGCTGAAACTCTCAAAAGTAACAAATTATTTACAGGTTATAGAAAAGAAAGAGCAATCTGACAAATTAAATTATAAATTTGGAAGTCTCTGCTATAAATTAGCTCAGAGCCAGAGTGATTAGAATATCAGGGCCAAATAGATAATTATCTATTAGATGGCAGATGGCTCAGTGGTAAGAGCAAAATCTAAAATTATGGATCTATTTCCATAATTTTTGTGGTTCTGGTGCCATTTTTCAAATCTAAAATGGCATAATGTTAACAGTGATGTATTGTGATGTGTCATGACTGGAATGGCATAAAATAACGTTTGTGTCTCACCAGAAACCTGCCTGAAACACCTCACCAGGCACATTCCCCTCCTGCACCTCTCAGCTCCAGCCCCTGCCCTTTCAGCCTGGAATTTGAAAGCTCCTGTAAATGTGGAGTCCCCGCTTATAGAAACCTGATGAATCTCTTCAGTAGTTTGGAAGTAGAGCTGCTAAATTTGGACTGGAGAGGCAGCTGCAGGGAGCCAGAATGGGCAGAATGGTGCAGATGGTTTTGGCTCTTAAACTTTTCCAGTTGCTGCTTTTGGACCCATCATTAGAGAGAGGAAAGCTTGATCTTGGAAAACGAAAGGGGCCCTGTTATGCAACTTGCCTCCCAAATATACAGGTCTAAATGCAGCAAGCTTAATTTTGTTCACGTAAAGGAAAACTGACAGTTTGATGAGGCAGCATATCCAATCTCATCCATCCTCTGTCTCCATGACTATCAGCTCAGGACAGAGCAGAGAAGAAGAGTTTCAGACACCACAGCCAGTGCAGCCCAAGAAATCATTTTGTAGGGGAACTTTCTGCACCACTGTGACAAATGCAGCTTAAATGGCTGAATAGGAAAACGGAAAATAAATGTGTTTATTCAAACAGTGCTCAGAGCCCTGTGTGAAGTGGGTCACTCTGGGGAGCCTGTCAGGCCTCAGGCTATCCCTCCTTGTGTGAGGAGACAGGAGGAGAGGAGCAGACTGCCCTTGTAGGATATGAGAGACTGTTGAAGGGACACACAGGGTATTTTTCCATCACCTCTCTGTGATGGAGGTGCTGGGGAACTCTGGATTACAGGGAGTCATCTGAGCCAGTGTGGGAGAGATGCCTGGGTTTGGAAACTTTGGACCTTCTGGAGTGGAGAGGTTAAAAAAGTTGAGGGAAGGACATACCTTTAAATTCCATACTCAGCTGATTCGGAATTACAATGCTAGGAGTTTTAGGCAACAAAATAGAGTCATTTCCACATCCTCTCCATAGCCAGGCTCTCTGTGTGCCAGAAGGGTGGGTCCTCCTTCCTCAGCTCTGATTTAGAAGAGGAATGAACCCAGTAGATTGCCTTGCTGTTTCCTTTCTGTGCAGGAGTCCTGCTGTGGGAATGCTGTCTTTATGGAAACACCATCTTCCCTGCAGTGAACTTCAGGATCATGCTCTGAGACATAAAAACATTCGTTCTGTACTGTCCGAGAGAGGCCACAGTCCCTCAAAGATTCATTATGTTAATGAAGAATGAGAACTTCCCATTTAGAGTCTGCTACTACTGGAATAAAAAAATCCAGAGATTTAGCAAAAATCAAGTAAACACCCTGAGTCATATGATTGAGACGTTCAAGGGTGTTTTGTGGAGGGTTTCTTCCTCCCCCAGTCATTATTTAGTTTCCTCAGAGCAGAGCACTCCACTGACTAATTCATCCCACACTGAGTTTTTAAAACCCAAGTTGACTTTATTTGTTTGTCCAACATTCCATCTCCTGGTGGTGTCGAAGTTTGAGTGTTATCAATCAGCCCAGCAAACGTTTATCCTCCTCCATATGACCAGCTCTGTGAACCTTTACTTTGGAAGCCTGATGTTTAAAAAGGAGGGGGAGAATCTGGTGACATGGCTTTTTGGGGATGTGTGCTAATTAATGAGGATACTGCCAGAGGCTTGTGATGGTGGGCTTGTGAAACACACAGCTGGAGGGAAAAGTAAGAACTGAAATGGCAGTAGAAATTTGAGACCAAAGTAAACTGCATATTCTGATGCTGAAATAGAGCAGCAAAGGCTGCTGCAGACACAAGACAGGGCACTCTGTGGAGAAACGATTTCTTTTAAACTGTCATTTTCTCTCAAAAGTCTAGTTTGAGTGAAGCATTTTAGACAGTTCTTATCTTTGTTGAGCTCAGCAGAGAATATTGTTGATTCTCTGAAGCCACTTTCTTCCCCTTTGTTATCTTTTTTCCAGGGATGGAATCAAAGAATGTCCAGGTCACTGCAGTGCTGGGGATGGAACTGCTCAGAGCCAGGCTGGGTGGCTTATAAAAGGCAGCTTTATTTATGGCACTCGTTAGAAGCTGACATGTCCTGGTCTCTCCCACATGAAGAAAGGACACTTGTAGGTTTAATTTTTCTTACCCGCTGGAGCCAAAGGGGCAGAAGGACAGAAAAGGCTGTGCTAGTGTGTCTGTCTGTGTTGGAACTTGCACAAACTTGCCTTGCAGTCCTCGGGGGAAGGTTAATATGCTAGGCCTGGGCAGGACAGTTCAAATGTCCCAAAAGGAATTGTTTGAGTTGGAAGGGGTTTCTCAGAAATCACCCAGCCCATGTGCAGAACTCTCTTAACGATGGACTTTATAGAGTTTTGACAGAAGACATCAAAATGTCATGGATTTCCCCTTTATGAATGTATTCTATTAATTAACAGAAGGAAAGCTTCTGTGCCGTCCTTAAGAGCAATTTCTTCCTGTACTTAGGGATAGATCAGCGTTAGCCTTATCATTTGAATACCCATCATGAAATACTGATACTCCCTGAAAAAGGGCAGAAAGTCAGAGATAGAGACATCTTTCTGCAACTCTCACTTGGTTTGGAAAGCTGAAGGTAAAAGAGAACTCTTGGTGTGTTGGATACTGTACTGCTTCTGAGATGTGCCAGTCCCAAGTTCTGCACCAGGAACACTGAGTTGGAGACTTCATCAGACCTTTGAATGCAGCCCCACTCAACGTGTTCAGTGTGAATTAAGACTTTTTAATTAATGGGCCATTGGTTGCTGGGTTTAGCAATAAATGGGAAGCTCCCATTCCTTCCAGAGCTGGGGTTCAAAAAACTTTCAGTCCTGTTAAGTGTTTTTATTCAATTTTTCTCTTCACAGATGATGAAATTTGCCTGGGATAACTACAAGCAATATGCACTTGGAAAAAATGAGTTGCGCCCACTGACTAAGAATGGCCACATTGGAAACATGTTTGGTGAGTTCAGACCCAATTTTAGTGCAATTTCATTGAATTTTTTAAAGGTCACATGTCCATGTCAGTTGCTCTTTCTGCAATTCAGTGAGGTGTCTGTAACGGCTTTGATCTCTTTCTTCATTCCATTTCTATGAAGCAAGACTTTGAACCCATGTTCTAGAAGTGACCTACCCATATCCCATCGCTGGGAATCTCATTCATACAGGCATCTCTCAGTCCCAGCTTGTATCACCTCTCTATAGAGATAGAGCACCAAATGTATCTGCAGCCAGTGCTAAAATGAAAGTGCCTTGATTAAAACATGAAGTCAGTCCAAGCCTGACAATTTTGCTCTTTGTCTGAGCTTGTAGACATCAGGACCTGACCAAACTGTGCATTTCCTCACCCATTTCTCCATTGTTGAGCAAGATGTGAATTCCATGAAGTATTAAGTGAATCAATATTAAAAGCTTCTGGGCTAATGGAAGGTGTCCCTGCCTATGGCAGAGGGTGGACTACATCATCTTTAAGGTCCCTTCCAACCCAGACCATTCTGGGATTCTAGGATGGGCAAAATTTTGCGGGGCAGCAGCCCCATTTGGCCTCTGGACTGCTCAGGTGGCCCTGGTGAAGAACGCAGAGGAAGGGCTTGGCTTTTAGCTCATGGAGAAATCTTAGTGTTCTGCTTGTGGTGTCACCATCAAGTCCTTTTATTGCCCCAGATGAAGCACAAGTCTCCTCAGTTTGTCAGAAGTATCAGAGGGTTAATTCACATCTGGTTGTGCAATAGTGAGCTGCAAGAAAGCCACATTAATGATGGTGAGGTATCTGGAGGAAGCAGTTTTGGAAGTGGGCTGGAACTGTGTGTGACAGTCTGGCTTTGTCAGGAGCTTTGGTTCGGGTTGGTTTGTCCTTTGTTTTTCCCTTTCAACACCCTCCAGCAACACTCAGGTTTCTTATTTGAGAATTAAGTTCAGCCCTAAGTTAAACATTTTGCAGCTTTTCCATTCTGGCAAGCTTGTCAAAATTCCTCAAGAAGCGTGCCAGTAAACAGACAAAAATATTGAAAGCTTTAAAATGCATTTATCATGCTAAAACAATTGACAGTACTTATACTTGTTTGTAGCGTGCCTGTGAGCACTCTCAAGGAAAGGAAAATGCTTTGGAGCACGAGGATTTGCAGACAATTGCAGAAAAGATGCTACATGGTATATTTTAGCCTTCTAATAGGCTTTTCCTCCTTCTAACTGTGGCTGGTAAAGAAGGAAAGCATTAGGCAATCCCTTGCTGCAGCCCTCTATCCCTTTTGCCTTCAGAGGCTTTTAGAAATTGGGACAGGGTACTGTTGCCCTTCATTGTTGCCCATTCCCCCTCCTGTCACAGCTTGCATGTTTTTATTCCAAACTACAGATTTAATGGAGGCAAAGCGGGTGCTCTCCAGGCCGGAGATGTCAATATTAAGCTGAGATTTCTCTGCAGCTGCCTCTGTGGGAGGGAAGGAACCTCTTTGGGGCTATTTTCAAGTCTGTTTGTGTGCATGAGAAGCAGTCAAGTTCTTGAAGAGTGATACATTTTGCCGTTGTGGATGTGATGCTCACTTGTAGCCTTCAGTTTAGCATCTCACCCCGGGGGAAGTGGGGGAGCTGTTCTGTATCAAATATTCTCTCTAATCAAAGTAGAAATAAAAATAAACATTCACCTTCTGCTCCTACATAGCATCCTGCTTCTCCTAACAGCCATGAGATGCATCTCTTCCCAACATTTTCTTGCCCAGGTGACAGGAAAATTACAGGCAGGAAAACTCTCGTATGCCCAAATCTCCTTGCACCTCTGCCTTGGATGGTGGCAGCTCACCTGGAAATTCAACTTACCCACTCCCCAGATAATTTCTAGGCTTCTATACCCACTGCAGACAGCATCCCACTCACTTGGACTTTGATCTGGTGACTTGGTTCTCATGTTCCTACTTGTGATTGATGGTCTCCAGATCCTATTTTTAGGGCATCAGTTTCATCAAGACTCTTCCACATTCTGGACGTAGTTTATTTGTACAGAACTCCTCTGATCGCTGTCATTTATAATCACTGCAGCTTAAGAGCCCTTTCCTTAAACCCACAAGCTGTGCTTCTTTCTTAAGCATTAATTATTCATCTGTGATGCTTGTGATTTGGTGGGCCATGCTAAACATCCCAGCCCATGCCCTCCAGTGGGGTAAACATGTTTTAGACTTTCAGATGTGAGATGATTTCCCTGGAAATATGCCGTGGAAATGGGCAAAGCACTCCACTAGGGTGGAAGGATGATTTCTGCTGGAATAAAACCTGCACCACAAGGTTCCAGTGAGGATGGCTGCACAACTGCAGCTTTTCAGAATTGTCTGCAAGATTTCTCTCTGCACTTAAGGTAACTCAAGGAAAACCTGCAGAATATCAGGCCACTGGTTGAATCAGGCCCCAAACATGCATTTTAAGGAAGATTTAAGAAAAATAACAGCACTGAGCTTGTGGCTAAGGGTAAGGCTAGAGATGTGCAGGTATATATTCTGTTCCCAGTGCTGATCTATTTATTTTAACCCTTCTCAACCATCTCAGCATTCCTGTTCAATGCTGTAAGCATTAAATTTACTGATGTTTGCAGAGCCTTGGAGTGAGGCTGCTGGAGAGGGCAACCGTATTATGTAGCACAGCACTTGAAATGCACCTGTCACTGTGATATCCAGTAGTTGAGAGCTGCATTATTATTCTGCCCGCTCCCCAGGTCTGTCATAGCCACTTATTTTTCTGACAAAATGTTTTTAAAATCCTGTTAGCTTTACAGAGTTTCTCCAGCTATGGGAGAGTGAGCTGGCATCTATTTCTGCTCATGCATCAGCTGCATTGTCAGTTACATTTTGATTGCACAGTCTTTTAACAATGATAAGGTAAGAAGCCTGATTTTCAGATATCTCCTGAAGTGTGTAGTGCTGGCAGCAGAAGAGAATCCTTCTTTGACTTACAACCTGAGCCAATTTGCTCTGAAATCAGTGACAGCAAGTAAATACGGAACCTTGGTGTGCTGTCAGACATTTTTCACCACCTAAATGCATGTTGGTATATTAATTTTAATTTAAAAATAGCAATCCCTAACTAGGTTTCTCCCTTTTTTTCCTCTTCCTCACTTGAAAGCACACCTAAAATTATGGATTGCCTCATCACAGGCATTGCTTCTCTCAGCATATGTTGAATTTATGCAACATTGTGAGGCTGTGTAGCTTTATCTGATGTGAGTCCATGTGACAACAGTCACATGCAGGGCACAGCCAGGTCACCATGACCGGATGGCAAAGCTCTGACAGCAGCTGGATCTAAAAGATGAGAGGTGTTTAGACCTCACCCTTGAGTAGAGCCCTCGTGTTGCTCCCTGTATGATTGCCTGGTGACAGGACCCAGGGACATATGCACACACAGAATGGAGAAATTCTTGGAAAAATCCTTGGCTGCTTGGGCTGTGTTTGTGTACTCGACTCGGACTTTGGCCTGAGCTCTCCTCACAGTTTGTTTGGAAGACAGGAGGTCATGGGTCTCAGTTGCCTGGAAATGGTGCTATTTTGGCTCCCCAAGATAAAAAAGGGGTTGAAATGGCTTTGGAAGAAAAGCAGTGACCACATGAATATACAGAGAGGCCTCTGGAAAGGACCAGAGTGATTGTCCTGAGATCCAGAGCTCTTCAGGTTTGTTCTCCCTGGCAAATGCAGTGCAATCCCACCAAACTTTGTCACTGCCCTGTGACATTGTGCCCTGCCAGGCTCAGATCTGGATGGGAATTCAAGGAACATCTTCCCACTGGATTTAACAGCACCATATTCCTGTCACAGCAGCTTTTAACAGCAGCTGCTCTGTGACTGTCAACTCAGGTGCTGGGCCCAAGTGGACCCAAAAAGCTCCACATCCCAGGATTAGTGCCTTCAACCATCCAGTCTTGCCAGCTGAACCAGACATTTTCCAAACAGCTGCTTCTTCATCACTGATTTATCTAGAAAACCATGGAGCAGGCAGGAAATGTGCCCACCTCAATTAGAAGCAACATGTGTATGAATATATAACCTAGGAAAAGTAATTGGATAAAAATATTAATTCAGCAACATTCCAACTACCAGAAGGAAGTGGTAGCCTCCAATTTCGTAATCACTTGCTGCACCTTTTTCTGTCTATAAGTCTCTTTCCCTGTGATCACAAAATTACAAAACCCTGGAGTGTCCTTTTATGTGATTAAAATAATAAAAATAACAGCAACAACAATAATAATGGCAATAATAATAATGAGGAGAAGAAGAAGAAATAATTGCTCTCTTAATTTGTATACTGAATTATTCCTGCTGCCTATTGCACATGACATTACATGGTCGGTTCCATGGGCTCTTTAAAGGGAAATATGTATTGTAATGAAGCTGTTGCTGGTGCTCTGTTGCTCCCTCTCATCATCATGATCTTTTTTTTTTTTTTAATGTATAATGTTAGCCAGTTGAATATTATTTTCAGGAGGGCATTTTGAGTTGACTTTGGCTTTTGCTGTCACTGAAATCTGTAGCAACAAACTTATTCCCTGTCAGCAGGAAGCAATGAATCAGGATATCCTCCAAATACCACACTCATCAGAGAGTGGCCGCATGGTGCATGTTGGAGCTGACATTAATCCCTCTTTTGTGTTTTTTCCCCTGTTTTGCCCTACCAGAGATGACTCCTTGCAGACCCCAAGGTTGCCATTAATACTTCAGGAGACCTGTTCCCACTCTGCTCTCACCTTGGGTCATGCTGGGAATGGTGGCTTCCTTTACGTGTGCTGTTCCAAGCATTAGCTCAAACATCAGGGCTCCACTGAACCCTAAACCTCCCACAGAGATTTAAGCTTATTACAGTGGCTCAGCTGACAGGGAGCAACTTGTCAGGTTGAAATACTCATTTAAAAAGTTTAAACAGAATAAACCCAAGGCCTCATAGGGTGGCCTATGGCCTTCTGCAAATACCTTTGCTACCAAACCCTCGTTCAGGAGCAGAGCAGAGCAGCAATTGCTGAAAAAACTTCATTTGAATCAAATAGATTCATCTCCCTTCAGCTGAGATTTACATCTTAGAAAACAAATAACTGAGAAAGGAGGATTGAGTGGAGAACAACCTTGGCCTGAGGTGCAGAGCCCTCCAGGGGCACACTCAGGATCTCTCTGTGTTCAGCCCTGACGAGAGGAGGGCAGCTGTGAAGGCTGGACAGCGTGGTTGGGGCTGGGCCCGTCCTTAGCAGGAAGCTGGGCGTTATCTCCATGCAAACCCATTAATCATCCCAGCTTCCTCATGAGCTCCAGGAACTTTCCATTGACCTCGACCAGAGCTTTGAGTTTAATGAGGCCTAAAAAGTAGGAGAGAGTGTCTTGGGATTTGTCAGAACTGCTTTGCGCAGCAAAATGGAGGAGAAGGAAACAAAACAAAACATAGGAAAACAGCCATTAAAGTAGCAATGAAAGCAGAAAAAGGAAGAGAATTGTGTTGAATTGTGATTGGAGAGTGTTCTGTGGGGCCTCTTAAGTCGCTGAGGAGTGGAACATGCAGTGGCATGGAGGAAGCCACATGTGAGCAGTCCCATTACCACACAGACAGGGAACAGTCAGGCTGTAGCTATTTTTTTATCCCTTTTTTCAGATTTTGAGGGTTGTATTTCAACATACAGTGAGTTTATCTTTGAGATTTTTTTGCTTTTTAAAAATTTTTTCTTTAAGCACCCCGTTATGGATGTTAACTGTGCCTCATTCTGGACACTAATTATGTGGAAATAATTGCCTAATCTTGAGCGATACTGAGCGTGTGACTAAAAGGTAACCAGCTGAGAGTGGGTGTTGTTGGACTGCTCACAGATTCATCTCTGGATTACGGAGGCATTGGTGGCAACTTCACAGCAAAAGCTGCGTTGGAGATTTGGCACTTCCAACTGGCTTGAACAAACATCCGGCATCTCCTCCAGGGACCTCAACGGCACCAACTCTGTATCAGCTTGGTAATGAAACAGATTAGGGTTGTTGGACAGGGTTTGGAGCAACCTGGTCCATTGGAAGGTGTCCCTGCCCATGGACCTTAAAGATGAGCTTTAAGGTCCCTTCCAACACCGTTCTGTGATTTTACAGGGAGTTCAATTCCAGCCTTGCAGCTCTTGAGTGCACCAGTGGCTCTGCTTTGGTCAGAATGTGTCTTTCAGGAATGCTGAGGGCCAGTTGTCTCCAGGTCACCTTTTGCAATTAGATGCTTGACAATATTTCTGCCAGAATCACAGAATTATTGCAGACACAAACCCACCTGCAGAGAGGCACTACCACAAACTATGTAAAAAACCAGAGCACGTTAAGAATATTTTAAATATATACTTTTAGCTATGCCTTTTAATGTTGGAAATATCTTGAGACTTCTGGATTTCTTATCTTTATTCCTTTGTATTTAGCTTTCCGTTGTTTATTCAGAGGATATGGGGAGCTAGAAACTGTGCAACAAAAAAACCCCCAACTTTGTTTTTAATTCACTTGATTTCCACTCTGGAAACTTCTGAAGAGATTAGGCAGCACTGATTTTGCTGTGGTAGATTTCACATTTAGAACTGAACTGCTTTATCACGTTGTGCTGCTGCTGAAGCTTTTTTACACCCTCGTTATGTACCTCATTGGATATTCAGTTGGATTAGTGTTAGATTTTGACATTTTTCTATTCAACTCCAGGAGATCACGTTTCAAATGGCTCCTGCTACAGAATTTCCGTCTCTATAATTTTTCCAGGTACTTGTTTTTGATATTTTTTTTTCATCTCTGGTGCCTTTTGGGGCAAGAGAAGTCACTTATCTCACTTAATCAGTGGGTTTAACATCATCCCATAGGACGTCAACTTTCAGATTTGTCACTGGTTTCCAGGCTGGATCTGTGTGCTCTGAATGTTGTGGTAGGCATTTGTCATTCAAAGACCTTTATGCTTTTAAAAAATACTTTCTTTTAGCCTCTCAGGATTGTTCTTGTCTCTAGAGAGGATTTTTTGGAAGTTCAAGAAAATCCCTTAGCCTTTGCTTGAGGCATCAGTGTGAAAAAATGTGGAGGATTTTTTTTGGACTTACTAAAATTGTTCATCCTTCTTCTGATGTTTTATTCTCAAAAAACCCACTGCACCCTAACACACTCTACATGCAGCTTCTGAAATAAAAAAAAATATATATATAAAAAAAATAAAAAAAAAAAAAAGGGAGGAAAATCTCCGTGAGGAAAACGAAGGTGTTTCCAGAGAAAGTTCTAAAGGCAGAGGTTTGCTCCTGCAAATTTCAGTATACCCAGAATATATTTCTCTGATACAAACATGCAATTAAGAACACCTAAGTTAGGCCTGTTTCTCACCGTGGTGCTTTTATCAGAACACATGAGTACATTGGAGTATCATTTCCTCACAGCCGGGGGGTGGGAAAGCACAAATTGTTTGAATTCTGAAGTGCAGTGTGTTCCAGGATCACAGCATTCCAGTGATGGTCTCCACTGCCTTGATTGCTCTGTTTCATCTTCATTTCGACACTCCAATCTGTGCTGTGTTCTGCAAGCAAGAGCAGATCATTCAGGACCAAAGAAACTGAGGATCAAGTTTTTCCCGTGCATGAGTGCAGAAAGCTTTCATGGGCTTCTCCAAGGCCTTCTTCAGGCATCTGGAAGTGGAAATCGCCTTCAGGCATTAAAATTAACACCTTTTGACTAGGCTAGAACATTCCTTCTCTCTTGGCAGGCTCCATCCTGGTTGCTGTGGGAACAGCATTTTTAATTTCCTGACTTCTGTGTGTATCCCGAATTGTAACTGTGATGTTCCCTGTCACTAAGGTAGCTTTGGAGGGTTGCAAAGAACGGAGCCATCAGAAAGCATTTTATGTAGCTGTTCCTTCCCTCCGAATCACTTTGTTACATCTCCAAGGGGCATCTTCCCGAGACTTTTTGAAGACCTGCACTTCTCATTCATCTTAGTGAGTAACAACAGAATACAAAAGTAACAGCGAGAGGTCATTTAGTCCTTCCCCTCGGAAGGCACCCTGAGGCTCCCCCTTACAAAGTCATGGCAGGCATTCTGCTTCCGTGCTTTACAGCTTGAAAGCTTGTGCTGCTGTCTGACCCCTCTCTCCTGCGAAGAGTTAGGCTGTGGCTTCTTGGCCTTTCCCCGTGGGTGTGGAGAGTGGGTTTTCCATCTTACTCTTTGCAGCATCTCTTTGTGCCTTTGCAAAATGTTGTCAAGTTTCCTTCAGCCTCCTCCCCTCAAGGCTGAGCCACCCCAGCCCTTCCCAGCTTTAACTGGAGGTCACAGTCTGTGCCCTCCTCCTCACAGATGTTGCTTCCCTCAGGAGTCTCCACATGAGCCAAACGCTGCCCAAAGTGGGTCTGTGTGAAGAGTGGAGAGCAGGGGCTCTTTCCTGTGTGTGACACAGGTTATTGCTCATCCTGGGGTGGAGTTTGCTCCTTTTTGCACCATTACAACAGTGTTGATTTGAGCTGAATTCCTGATCCTCTGCAGCCTCGGTATCATTTTCGGCTGAGTACTGCTCTAACCATTTATTCCTTATGCTTCATGGTTCGTTGTGCTTCCCTCAGGGTGAAATGCATTGTGTGTCCTTATTGAATTGCATCCCGGTTGTTTCAGACTATTTTCCCAATTTGCTGAGATTATTTTGATATCTAATCCTGTCAAGCAACATACTGGAGAGCATTTGGAGGCTTTCAGCCGGGGTCTTGTTGGTGTGACTTTAACAATATGGGAGAGAAAAGGAAGAATACGGACAGATGGTCCCAAGTGACAGAGTTGCCACAGCTTAATGTGTTCCTGCTCATCGACTGAGGCATGGTAATGGACCATTTGCATTCTCCTGATCCACTGCATTCACAAATAAATTGCATTTAAATTCCTTCATCGTTGATTGTTAGGGTTCCAAGCTCAGCTCGTGGAATGCTCAGCAGGTGTCCAGGCCAGCAGCTCTGTTCTGTTCCATACTGAACAGCACAATTAATCCTATTAATTTATTTTGAGGCAAAGGATCGTTTTGTTCCTTTATCTCTGAATTCTGCACTTGCACCTGGGCTTGTGTTAAGGACCAGATCATTTCTGGGAACACACTCTGCGAGGTGATGTTTGCTCGTCTGGACTGTTGATAAAACCACGTCAGGGATGAGCAGTTTTATAACCCAAACTCAAATGTGGTGTCTGTTCTGCAAAGCCCGTTCAGAGTGGATCTGCTGAGGGAAAAATGCTGTCAGGAGTTACAGGCTGCATCTCTGCTGTGCTGTCATAACACATCTGCCACAGCACTTTTTGGGAAGTGTGTCTGGAAGACAGAAGGACACTTTCTTTCTAATTATTATAACGAAGCATCTCTCCTTTGAATTCTAAGGTGAATTAGCAGTCTCTGCTCATTAATTGCTACCTGTGTCTCTTGGAGAACATGGATAATAGTTGTAGGTAGGACATGTGTCTTTGTTTTAATGGGCCTGTTGGGACCCCTCACATTAAATGATGCAAGTCCTCGAGGAGGTATGTGAAGGAGCAATAAACAGTATACAATCAGATTACCTTTAACCACTCTAAAATTAATTTCAATCCAGAACGGGAGGCACCAGCAATATTTTGCCCTTCCAGTATCACTGCTGTTGTCTTCTGCTTAACCTTCTTGAACTGGTCCTCCCAGAATTGCTCCTTGCTTGTCAAATTACCCATCTTTGTCAGAAGTAATTACCTCTGCATCACCAGCATCTGAGCCCCCTTGCCCAAACACAGGAGAAAACTTCTTTTCTCAAGGAGCATTTGAATGATGATGACTTTCAATTTTTCTGCTGAGCTTTCCATAGCCAATGTAGTCTGCCTGCAATAGAGTCTGTCATGGGAGACAGATTGGATACATGTGGAGAGTGGATTTGCAGTATCTCTGCTATATCAGGGATTGTGTTCCTGAGGCTCAGTCAAACTGCTTCCTCCTCGGTGACACTTCCAAATAGAAACAGTTTGATTTGAGCTCCAGGAGGTTTGGAGTCATGCAGTGATGGACCAGGGTATGTTGTTGGAGGATCACTAAATGATGAAAGGTGGTTGGAGAAACTGGGGGAAAGAGGATTAAACAGGGGAACTGCTGCCACTTATTAAATGCTTAAGAATCAGGTGGCAATAGGTGCTTATCATATGTCTTCTTTCCCCTTTGTGAAGGGAGTAACTATCTGAAGGGCTGTTGCGGTGACAAGCAATTCATTTTTATGCTGAACACCTTTCTTTTCTTTTCTTTCCAGTGCATAATAAGAATATTGCTAACCTATCCCCACCAGCCTGCTCTCCTCCAGACTCTGCCTTCTTTGCCACATTCCTAAATGAGCAGGAGCACTCTTTTTCTGTCTCTCAGCCATCACTGGTTCAAGGGAGAGCTGCCACTGCTGGTTCAGTTTGAACGATAGGCTTAAATCTTCAGGGGAAATTGATGTTTGAAAAACATGAGTAGTTTGTAATCCAAAAAAGCGATTTCTTCCCCAGCTGGAACACGTTCTGTATTAAATTTGATCATAGCAGCCTAAAAGCCAACACTTCAAGATGCTTCTCTGTGGTGCCAGATTTACCTAGAAACTGTGCAGGCCATATGCTGACACCGTTGTGTGGTACAGGTGGAACTGGGATTCATTATCACTTCCTGGGAACTGGGAAGATCGCTCCTGTTGACAACAAAAACCAGACTGAGTTGTCTTGTGAGCCAGATGTTTGGATGATTTCCCTAATGCCAGTCTTCAGAATTTCTTTCCTCTATGTAGGAGGCTCATCCTTGTTTGGCAGATGGATTTTAGTTTAGGGGGTGACCTTTTGACCAATACCTTGAAAGGAGAGTGAGGAAAATTAATATGAAGAAGATGGGAAAATAACCTTGGCTATGAAGTGTTTTCTGATGAAGTCCCTGAAGTGTAGGTGCAGTGGTTTATTTGGAAAGCAAAGAAAAATGAGGTTGCTCCAAAGCTAATGGACTTTTTTTTTTAGTTTCAGTCTGCAAGAGAATGTGCTGGTAAAAAAAAGAAATAGATCTTTTCCAATTCTTGGACTATTTCTTTGTCCGCTCCATCTCTCTCTTCTGCTACCTTGTTGTTCAGATGTGATTTGTTTAGTTTACCTTAAACAGAGGCAATGAAGTTGCTCTGTGTTACAGCTATCAGGTTCACAGATAAAAACCTCAATAAATGAGACACAGTGGCAGGGCTGTAGCTCAGGTCCGGTGTGTCTGGGTTTGCAGGCTTCATCTGCAGTGTGTAGGTACCACTCACAGGCAGCTGAGGGCTGTAATAAGATGATTGTGAAGACTTAACTGAAACACCTTCTTCCTTCCTGCAAAGGCCTGTAAGGCATTTCCTAGTTTCATTTGGATTTTCTGTTTAATTTGTGTCAGCTGAACAAATAGTCCCAGCCCTGTCCTGGAGCCCACTGACAGCTGGGTTGATCCTAATTGCAATGTGAGCAGATTGAGTTTCCACTTGAGAGTATCTGCTGGAACTGAAGTTTGTCTTCCAGTGCTGATTCCTGGTGCATGGTGTCTGTGCTGAGGGACAATTCTGAAAGGAAAATTTAAAAAATAAGCTGGTGTGAGTGTTTCTGTGTGGCCAACAGCACCATTCCAGAGGGAAGATGAATGGCTGGTGCAAGGTGCTTGGGATAACAGAGGCAGGCCAGGGGATGGTGGATAAATGATGATGGTCACAGTATAGGTGGTGACACAGCAGCTGACACGGGGACAGGTCTGTGCACAAGGGGCTGTTTGTTTGGTGTCATGGGTTGCCTGTGCTTTGCTATCTGGTGACTCTTGTTCCTTGTCTTTCTGTAACTGGTGCTGAGCGGAACAGACTAAAACTTTGGTCACTGTGCTGCAGAATTTCCTTGAATATGGATTTTATTACCTTTTTGTTTCTCTGACCAGCACCTTATCTTTATTTAAACCCTCTTTCTTTTCAAACTTGGAGGAAAATGCCTCTTGCCTTTTTGCTGGCAGAAGAAAGCAAGGCCCAGAGGGGGCAGGGAGCTCTGGCCTAAACCCAGATTCTATCTCAGGAGTTCCAGACTCCCAACCACTCATTCTGTCTGACCTGGAGTGCTCCACAGAGGGGGCTGACTGGCAAATCTTTGCTGCAAGGCAGATTTTTCAAGAAACTGTGCAGTGATTTTCACAGTTTACTTTGTTGCCAGTATAATTCTGAGCTGTGTAAAATCTCTGTGTAGATGTCTCTCAGAATTTGCTGGTTTGCCACCACCCAGAAGCTGTGTGGTGATGTGGTCCCAGCCAGCTCCCAGGCTGCTCGCACAAATCTCTGGGTAAATGTCAGAAGTTCAGGCTGGTCTCCAAGTTCTGGCAAGAGAAAAAGAACCAAAAAGAACCAGAAAAGCAGCACTTGGAGATGGTCACTTTTCAGACTCCTGCTTTAACAAGGCACTGATTTTAATCAAAGCCCGATCAGTTGTTTGAAGCCTTCAGACCAGCAGAACTAGGCAAAGGGATCTCTGTGGTTTTGGGTCCTCTTTGGCCCTGCACCCACCTGCACCCCAAGAGGTGAAGATAAATAACCAGTAACAACCAGAGCCTTCTGTGCCTCGACAGAAAACAAGTTCATCATGTGTCGTAGGAACTGCATCCTAATTTTTATTCCAAACAAGATTTCAGTGCTAATTTTTGTTTTGACAAATATGATTTGACATAAGAACAGTGGGAGTCAAGACCTTTCATTTTTGATCTGGGTTTACATTGCACTGATCTAAATTCCTCCCCCTTCTGCGCTTGCCTTTCAATTGTAAACTGAGTTATTAAAGTTAGCAAAAAGCCATTTGAAACCCTCTGTTCTGTAGCATTTTAAAAGTCCTGCTGTATGCAAGATTAAGTCTGATATCTTCCTAATGACTTGTGCTGTACAATGCATTACTGTACAGATCTTTTAAATGGCTTTGTTGAAAATGAAGGATTTGGTTTCTGTTCACTGAGTAACTTCATAAAGGGTTGTTTGCCAAATGGCAGGACCGGGCCCCCTGGGCCTGAGACTCTGTGGTGTTGAAGAAAATACTCCCCAGCCTTGCTCAGGTGCTTTGGCCCTGTCTGAATGGGTGTGCTGGTGAGGTCAGTTTGGGCTTCCATCCATCCCTGGGGCAAACCATTCACAGCAATCTCAGGAATATGTGGTTCTAAACACGGGTGATGTGACACAAAGAACCTTCTGGTGAAAGGTGTCCCTGTCCATAGCAGGCATTTGGAACTGGATGATCCTTAAGGTCCTTTCTAACCCAAACCAGTCCGTGATTCCATCATTCTGTGAAAGAAGAATCTTGTTTGAGCTAAACCCTGACATCAGGGAGGTAGTGCTGGAAAGCTGGTGAAGATATTCCCATCTCCTGCTGCTTGGGAATCTTTGCACCATGTTCAGCTTTTCAGAGGTGCATCTGGGAACACCCTGAATTCATACTTGTTCCTTGCACCTCAACAGCAAAGCTCGTGGGAGATGAGACAGGGCCTGTGTGTGATATGTGGGCCATTGCAGAGTGTCACCTGTGAGCCCTCCTGCTCCTTGGCTCCCCAGGCATGGAATGTCAGGTAGATTCAGGATTGTCTGATGGATTCAGGCGGAGCTGTTGCTAAAGGCATTTCTTCTTCCTCAGGAAAAGGGCTATTACAGACCCCACTCTTAGCTACTTGTCTGCTGAAGCATCACTTTTATGGGTTTTATTAAGGCTCTTAAGGGACAGACTTGCAGCTGGGAGCCCTTCAAGTCTCCTATCTGGCCTGTGATACTCCAAGCTATTTTGGGAAGAGGGGAGTGAGGGGAGGTGGCACTCTCAGTCCCTCCCATCACAGCTGCTCCACTTTGGAAAAATCAAACATTTGCTAAGCTCTGGAGGCTGGATATGTCCTGAGGTTAGGCCTCTTGTTTCATTTGAGAGGAGCAGGTGCAGGTCTGTGTGCTAAGTCTGGACTTGAACACGTAGATCCCCAGTCAGTAAATACCTCACCCCAAGGAAGTATTTCATTTTGGGCAAAATTCCTTGCTAAAGCCTGAGTAACTTCCCATGAAAAAAAATAAAATTAAAAAACTAAACCCAAACCAGAACAACAACAACAAAAAAAGACAAAAGACACAGCCACCCCAAAACTGGCGTTGACCAAGGGGTGCTCTTTGACCCTGAAAAGTGATACCCATCAGGTATGGATGGAGCTGGAAAAGCCAGAAGGAAGAGTGAGGGCTTGATTCACCTGTATGAGCTGCCATGGGGAGCATGCAAGTGTGTGCGTGGGATTCTGGAGAGAGATCTCAAACCCCAAGGTACTGGACTGGCCATGCCTTCTCTTTGGCCCTTCTCTTTGGCTACTCTGCATCCTGCTTAATACAAACCCTCTGAGGTGGGTGAAGGTAAATGAATTGTGCTCTGTTACCAGTGAGTCACAGCTATTGTCTCTTCTCCTGTTAGTGAGTCACTGTCAGCTTGTTGCAGCAGCCTTAAAAGATGCGATGGGGCTTTGTGTCCACAGCAGCTGCCTGGGCTGAACTGAAGACATGACAGGAGGCTGATGCTCCACAGCCCAAAGGGCTGATAGATTCCCTCTATTCGGGGCAGCACTTTAGTGTTTGAACTGACAGAGCCAGGGAAGACAAACCATTTTCTGAGCACAGCAAAACCCACGATCTATTTTCTGATGCCAAGGGAACACATTGAAAATATCCTGAATGCTTTTGCAAGTGCTCTGCAGTCTCTTTGTTTTTCATTTTTCTTTCTTCATAGTCTGGTTCTATCTTTCTTCCTTTTCCTTCCCTAATTTTTGTCTTTTCCTTCTGTTCCCTGCTCACTCCTGAGTCATGTAGCTGCTGTTAAATGTTCCCAGCACTCTCCATCTCTGCTGGCTGTTGCTGCCTGTGGGTGCAGAGGGTGGAGGCCGAGGTTCTTCCAAGCTGAAGCCATATGAAAAGTTGTGGCTTTCTCTGACATGCCTGTGTGCTGTTCTGTGTTTCTTCCACACAGACTGAAGGAGAGCTAAACCCAGGATGGTGTCACAGTCTCCTGATAAAAGGCAATTCTTTCATGTGAACGCTTTGTCTTTTGCTCAACAGGTCATATTGCTTCCTAAAAAATGTTATCCTGGGCCCTAATGAGGGAGTTGGACTGTGCAGTGTGAGCAATGCCTGGATCAGTGTTCTAGCCCAGTAGTACCCTTGCTATTGGGATGCACACTGTCACAGCTGGATTTCCTATGTGGATTTGCTGGCTCATGAAAGCTTCTGCAAGTCAGGGATAAACTCTTACTGCTCTACTAATGCAGTTTCTGTTGTGTACCTGGTGCTGGTGTGTTTGCTTGGCCTGTTTCTGCCTAAATTGGTGGGTTTGATTTGCAGATAATGGGTAGCTAAAGGGAAGTTCACTGACAGAGCAGCAGTTGTGATTGTTACCATAGTTATACTTAGTCCCTGCTTGGTGCTGTGCAGTGCTTTTCAAGCCTTAATTATCCCTTTCATATTTGAGAGGTGGCAGGGCAGGTACTCTCCTCCTGTGAGAGTCCTCATGCCCTCCCTGTAAACTGTACATGGAGAAAAACCTGCTTCCTGTTCTCCACCCTCTGGGACGCTGGGGGAGAGCAGGGCCATGGGATATGTGCAGAGGAGTCAATCTTGTGCTTGTGTCAGGGACCCCCATCTGTTACTTCTAGGTTCCCCACTCACCTGACCTGGAGCTTTTCCCACCCTTCATCTTGTGATCTGGACCATGTTTCTGTCACTTCTTGGCTCAGAGTCTATATAGATCTTTGTGTTGGGGTCAGAGGAGCCCCAGGCCATGGTGGCAGCTCTTCCCTTCTGCCCTGTGCTCTGCCATGAGCTTAGCAAGGGCTATCCCACACCATGCAGCAGGAGTCTGGCTGGCAGCTTCCTGGTCCTGGATTCGCCTGGGATAGAATAGCTTGGCAGACTTTTGTATCTGTTAAGTCCCTTTGGTCATTGAGATTGGCATGTGTCTTCCAAAGTGACCCCCCTCTGGCCCAGTGACACATGTTAAACCTCCTAATGAGCCTTTGCAATTGTGTTTTGTCTTATGAACTCTTGCTGCAAGTGGCTCTAAGGAACCCCTGAGCTATCAGGCAGCTGGGACAGGGGAAGAGGATGAGCTCTTCTTATTCAGATTATGTATCCCAGATCAGAATAAGCTGCTGTGGGCTTTATCTGGGGTTTTTACAGATAGCACTGCCATTAATTCCCCTTCTGAAACTGTTACTTGAAGGGTCTGATCCTCCAGACTGGCATTAGAGCACATTCCCACTGAGCCATGGGGGCCCGGTGTGTGTACAATGCCAGTTCCTCTCCATGGAGGCTCCATTCAGCACCTTTCACAATCACTCTGTTAATTAATGTAACGTTTGTTAGTGCTCTCTGTTCACCAGCTCACCCCTCTGGGTGGGTGGGAGCAGGAACAGAGCAGCCTTGTTGCCTACACTCATATCTCCATTCTTTTTGTGCACAAAAGAGCAAATGCAGGGTGGTACAGGCCCTCCTTCAGCTCAAGAAGAGATGAACCTTTGTCTTGCTTCCATGCTCTGCTGCTTCTCCTCTCCTGCTGCACTCATGAGTGAAACTCCAGGCAGAGGCCCTGCCACTTGCTGTGACAAGAGCTGCCATGAAGTCCTTCAGTTAGAAATGCCCCCCGACAAGCATCCCTGAACTCTATCTGAGGTCCCAGTTCTTCTCACTGGTCCCAGTGGAGGAGGACCATCCCATTCAGGATGATTGTATGCTCTCACTGGTCAGCGTAGGAGCTGGTGTGGATCCCAGATCTGTGCCAAATAGACCCACCTTCCCTTTTGGGCATCAGCAAAGTGACTTTACCTCTCCCAAGTGAGGGGTATCTCCACTGCAAGCCAGTTTTGGAGCAGGATTAGGGAGAGCTCTTCATAGCACACAGAGCCTTAGGTTTGTGGAGACAGGTAGACTTAAAAGCCACTGCTCCCATCTCTGGGTACTTTCAGGAGTGTTTCTTCTGAGGGTTTCTTGGTTTCTACTTTAAAACTCCCTCAGAGCAAGTACAATGAGACTGAAACCAGCAATTTAGAGAGGAGACTGTCAGCAAGAGTCAAAAGTGACACAGTGGGGTTTGCTTGCCTTTTGTTTTGAAGCTGTGTCCCCTCTGATTATATCCCTCACACGTGCAGGTTTGGAAAGGTGATGACTTTTTAACACATCTCAAGCAGCATGTCAGGCAGGTATCAGCACCTTTACAACAGGTGTGCATATATTGTAATGAACATTCTGGGATATGTACAGCACCACATTTTGGCAGCTGAGTATAATTCAGAGCACTTTGACCTTGTATCACAACCTCTGTCGTGATCTGATGAAGCAAAGTTTGAGCAAGAGGGAAAGAAATGCACCTGTAGCAAAGAAGTAAGAGGGTCAGGGACCTTCCTGGATGTCCTGGAAAGTGACAGACAGAGACAAGGCCCGGTGCTTAGTTTGCTCTGTGGTTGTGCTGGGGAAGAAGGTGCCTTTTGATCACTCTCGTGAGCTGACATGGCCACTGTGGTGCTGTGATGGGCTTCAGGAGCCGCAGGGAAAGAGTTAGTCGTGCATTTGCAGTGTTTTCAAAGCTGGTGCAGAAGAAAGGAAACATCGCCAAGACCCTTGTACAAAACACACAGCCTGCGGTTCTTCAGATACAGAGGGTTAGGGGAATATTTAAAACAAATGTTTAAACTGACACAAAGACAAACCAGCAGGGAAGAGAGGCTTGCCCTCCACTTTGTCAAATACAGGGAGCAAAACTGAGCAACTCTGAGCTGTGCTGTAGCAAAGATCTGAGCATGTTCCCAATCCCCAATGCAATTCATGTATTTAAAGGCCTTACTTGCTAAAAACATAAAAAGCTCTGTCAATTCAATATTTTTCACTTCAGTTAATCATCCCAGAAAATTTTAAGTTTATTGTCTCTTTGTTTAGCTTGAGCAAATCCAACTTTTCTGATTGTCTCTCTGCAGATTATAAAAAGCTTTGTTGATTGTATCATCAAATTAAATTGAGTCCATTAGTGTTCCTCTCAGAATATCATAGTAACAGGCTGTGCCTCAGGTGGCATTGCCCTTCCTTCTCTTTTTAAATGCTTTGCCTTCATCCATGTCGTGTCTCTCCTTGCTAATAGGAAAGTGTATAAAAATCACATAATTATTAATATTGAACAATCATTAAGGTTGATAAAAGCAGCACTGCCTGCCATGATGTTGTTTTTCACGGTCAATGCTTTTGGCAAACACTTCAGACCCACATCAGCTCAGCTGTGTTTTAGAGCCCACCAGTTGATCTAGTGACTGTTTGACTCCATCTATTGTGCTCTCGGAGGTGGCTCCAGTTAGATGATCATTTCACAAGCCTGTGGAAATAAATGAATTTCTAGAGGTTGTTTCAACTGCCTCCATCCTTTTCCACAGTCCCTGCTTTTGATGCAGACAGCATCCAAAAGGCAGCAATCTGGAGTTGAGCAGTGAAGTCTTGGTTGGGTTTTTATTAAAGCAATGATGTGCTTGCTGACTGAGAAGTGTCAAAACTGCAATCTTGTAACATCAACAAAATAAGGCAGGATCCTTTCTTACGGGAGAGGAATGCTGAGAGCAGAAATGAGCCCAGCATGAAATTGGTGGATCTGAGCACTTCTCCTCTGGGGATAAGGGGTGATGTACATCAGACATGGCTGGGGTTTTTTTTCTTAATAAGAAAAGACCAAAGGCTGCAGGTTCATGACACATGATTCACCTTTGCTTTCCTCTCTCCTCTGCAGCAGTTCCCCAACAGTGCGTCCAGCTGGGTTTTCCTCTCTTAAGCAGAACTGGAATTGAAGTAACACTGAATGTATTACAAAAGTGCCAAACCAATCTGAGCATGCAGTAAAAGGCTGGGAGCGCTGGGGGAATTTGAGATAGTAGTTTAAAGTCTGTTAGTGAGAAGAAGGGACTGACCTGAGCCAAACAGAAATAAGTCTCAGGAAAATCCCTTGTGTAGCAGTGTGTGAGAGTCTTTGTGGTTCTGCTGGAAAGGGAGATGGTGGGGACAGAGCCGGTAGGAGCAGCTTCTCCTGCAGAAACGAAAGCTGAACCTTGTCCGAGTCTTTGCTGCCAAAGATTCCAAAAGGTCTGACTGTCAGGGGGTGGGCAGGAATGTGGCTGCAGCTGAACAGTGTGTGTGTGTGTGTGTGTGTGTGGGCCCAGCTTGCTGATGGTGATACAGAGGCAGCTTCATGCCTGTATCCCTGGTGCCTTACATTCACAGACTGATGATGATTCCAAACTGGAGTCCTCCATGTGAGGATTTGTGTTTGCTGAGTTACCCAGAAATGTGGTGGCCTTTGTAATTAAAGGACCAAGGGGTTTGAGTCACAAGGTGCTTCATACATACCCTTTGCTCTCCAGTGCCAGGAATAATTTTAGAGAACCCAGAAATAAAACTTCAGTGCTGAGGTGTTCCAAACCCACGGTTGTTACATCTCTAATTTCTTTTAATCTCAACTGCTGTGAGATTGTCTGCCTACACACCCTGCACAGTTTCCTTGGCATGGCATGCCACATCATTCTGCCTCACTGGGAGCTCTTGTGTGGTCCTTTTGCATAAGACAATGCTTGGCATGAAATTTCTTACGTGAATGGCATGGTTGGTCCAAGTACTTGGTTGGAATTTACTTCAGCCTCATGTGTCCCATTGCCATCTGCTGGGGAATGGAGAGTGTGCTCACAGGGACTGTTCTGTTAGTCAAAGGAAGGGACTGGTCCCTAAAGTCACCTACTGTCTGTTCAAGGTTCACTGAGATTGGTTTCTGGTCTCAGCCTCCAGGAGCAGCTGTGTTTTGTCTGTAACGCTGGTGGGGGACACCCTGGGTCGTGGCATGGTGCAAAAGCGTTTGTGCCCCAAAAAATCAACCCTGCATCAGGACAGAAGGATCAAGGTCCTGCCTTGGATACTCTTGCACAATAAAATTATGATTCTCTCACGTAGAAGAGAGTTATGCTTGTAACTGGGCTGGAAAGAGGCTGAATTTAGGTTTACAGGTAAACAAAGTTTAGGGTTGGAATTGCCCAGCCACTTTGGGCAAGACAAGACTGGAAACAAGGTCAAGACTTGCAGTCGTGACTAGTGGCTTCAAGTGTGGACTGTGAGCTGTTCTTTGGGGGAGTTCTTTCAGAAGTGTCAGGCCTTTGAAAATTAGGCCTCTCCAATTCTGAGTGGCAGAGCTCACTAGTCCTGGTAGAAGATCTCAGCCCAGGCCATGGCCAGTCTGGATCTCTCCCAAACATCCCTAGTACTGGGACTGGAAGCTGCTCCCTGTCCCAGCTCCACAGATGGATTTAGAGCTGAAGATGATGGTGCGAGCAGGGTTTCATCACTCTGTTGTGTTTGTGATGCAGGAGGCCTTCGAGGAGCAACTGTGATCGATGCCTTAGATACCCTCTACATCATGGAACTCGAGGAGGAATTCCAAGAAGCCAAGAAGTGGGTGGAGAAGAGCTTTGACTTGAACGTGGTGAGTCACTTACTGGGAATGCCTGTCTGTGTCACCTAAACAGCCAGTTCTGATCACAGTCTTCTCTAAGCATCCTTTGGGGAGGGGAACCATGAAGTCTGTGGGGGAAGAAACCACTCAACTGATTATTTTCTTTTTAAGGCCAAAGGGACTATGATGAGTCACTCCCAGCCAGAGGCCATCAGATCAGACTTACCACCATGTCTGGCTGAAAGTAGCATTCAGTGTTTAATGGTTTTGTGTTTTGGTCTTGGTTATGAAAACAGCTGTAATTATTAGACACTCCAAGGAAGTTTTGTTCATCAAAGGACAACTTCTCTTTCATCTCAATTAAAAGTCTGCCTGAGATAAGACAAGTTTTCTGTTTCAAATGCTGTAGATTAAGATTGAAACCACAGATCTCCTTGTCTGAGCCTTTTGTTGTTATGTCACTACTGGGAGTTGTGCAGTGGGACTGTGACACCTTGGCAGCAGAGTGAGCAAAGGTTTGGAGAGAAGAGCACCTCTAAAAATGGCCAGAGGTGCTTCTCTTTGTGGTTTCTGAACCTCTCCTAGATACTTTTTGGAGCTGTGTTAGACATGCTGGGACTCTGGGTGCAGCATATGCCTTGCAGTGCAGTCAGCTCCAGGATGCTGTCCCTTATCTATCCCTTGTCATAGCTCTGACTTGGCCTCCAAGACAGCTCTTGCATTTTTCATGGCCCAGCTGACGGGATCTCATCAGTGGCACCCAGAGAATGTTAAAACCAAAGTGCAGTTCAAACTTTTATTTGTTTAATGCCTGTCTAGTTGTTGTGAAAAATGGTTCTCCCATGAGAACAATGCCTGCAGCTGCCTTTCTAGAAAAGCATCATTTGGGAGGGCATGACTGGCACTCATAGATTCATAAAAGGCAGACCACATCTGATAAATTTGGTGAATGGTCTCAGTATGTTACTGAATCAATAAACAAGGGACAAAATCAGCTGGGAGATAATTTATCTGGATTTCATAAAAGCTTTTAATCTTGGTCTGCAGAATAGATTGATCTGTAAAGACAAGAATGAATGCTATGGATTGATCGGTGGAGTCAGGGAGCACAGCAGAGGGAGACAGGGAGGGAAATTAATTAAATATTGGCTCTGTACAAGGAACTTTAATAGTCCAGAAAGGCGAGATGGGAACTCCAAGGCCCACAAGCTGTCTTTAAAATTGGGTGCTGTGATCTGTCTCATGCAATTTCACTCATCATCTCCAGAAAGCACTTGCTGTGATTTGTGACCTGCAGGTATTTGCAAAGAGCAGGGTAGTGCAGAGGTTCAAGAGCCCCTTTGCTCACTCAAAGTGCTGTGTTGGTGGAAGATCTTTCTGGTTTTTGGGTTTGTGCATTTATTTGCATGAGGGTAGGAATCATTTATCGTGCAGATTCGATAGCCAGGAGCAGGTATTTTTTAGAGGCTTTTTTGAGTGCAATCATTTTGACATTTGCTGATCATCAGCTGAGTTAGTAGAGCAGGACCAGTTCCAGGTGAGGGGGTTCTTGAGGAATTCAGTGAAGTGCTACTGCGTGTCTGCTGTGTGGGATGTGGGGCACACAAACACCAGACAGTCTGTCTGTCCCTTAATATGCCTGTGACAGGCCCCTCTGACAGGCTCTGGTCCCCTCTCAGCCTGCACACACGTGAGTCCTTGAATGACTGAAAATATCTACCTAAAGGAAAGCAGGAACTGTATTAGAGCTATCTAATTCAGTGCCCTCTTCACGAGAAAATGGAAAAAGTATTTTTTCCATGGGGCTGTACAGTGTCCTCATTAAATAAAACAGTTCAAGGGGCAAATTTTTATCCTAAATTGACTCACAGCTCTTTGCAAGGCCTAACCCAAGGCAGGGCTGGCTGGACAACCCATCTGCCCTGACTGACTTAGGTGTTGTGATAAATGGGGCAATTTGGGTATTTCTCTTCCCTTCAGGCTCCACTTGTCACTGTGGAGCAAATAAAGTGCTGTGAGATCTTAGGCAAAAAGCTGTGCTACAGTGTGGGTAGGGACTGGGAGACCGAAGGATCTGCCTCCAGTCTGTTCTCCTTGGCAGCCAGTTGCCTGTGCAGACTTTGCAGTCAAGTGTACCCTTATGTCTTTTCAGAATGGAGAAGCCTCCTTGTTCGAGGTGAACATCCGCTACATCGGAGGGCTGCTGGCCACGTACTACTTAACTGGAGAAGAGGTTTGTCTCAGCAGCTCTCTGTGCCTCACACAATCCCCTGTAATGAACTGAAAGGGTTCTCCAGCAGCTTTTCTCTGAGCATCAGATAATCCCTACAAAACAACAGGCTAAACCTATCGTTTTTTGTGAATATGGAAATGCCCCTAATGTTCTTTTAATTAAGCCTCGCGTAATTACCTTGCACACACCGTGCATGGCTCATTTGCAAAGATCTTTTCTCCTGTGGGCAATTCTAGCAAGACATGTTTCCAGTTGGACACATTGCTCCCCAGAGAAATGCCATTTGCAGGGATCTTTGTCTTTGTACTTGTTCCATCAGAGAGATTTTGTCAAACATTATTCCAGATTCTGCCTCGGGCTAAGGAGGGCAAGTGATGAGGAGCAGGTAGTCCAGACTCTGCTTGGACAGTCTGCAGCAGTAGTTTGTAAGAGGAAGTGCTCTGGGATACAGGGAAGGAGGGTGGCAAACTGCCAGGGCAGGGTACCTGTATCTAGAACACCTTCTGCTGGAAGGTGTCCCTCCCCATGGCACGGGGTTGGAACTTCTTTAAGGTCTCTTCCAACCCAAACCAGTTTGGGATTTTATGTCCTGCCAACTCCTGTGACAGTGGTACAGCTCCACAAAATGTCCCCTTGCCCTGCAGGTGTGGGCTGGGTTTCACAGCCCCTCCTGTACCATGGCAGAGCAGCCTTTTGCTGGATGCTCCACCTCCCTGGAGTCCTGGATAAAGCAGCAGGCTCTCACTTCCACTTCCCTTCTTTCTCTCCAGCCTGGCAGAGGCCAGGGCATAATGCTGTAATCTCTTCTATAATGTGGCTGGACTAGAATTTCACAGAGGGCTGTAGAGAGATGAAGAGATTATTCATTTGCCCTGGAAGTCTTTGGTGAGCAGAAACTCTGATTCAAGTGAGAGTTTTGTGAGTGAAGGAACTGGAGGACTGGCTCTAAATGAGAGCTCATGTCTCCAGACACTGACCATGTCTGGGTCCTGTCCAGCATGGCAGGCTGGGATGGCTCCTCACTGCAGAGTGACACCACTGATCTGAGGAGTCACAGGAGCAGCTCTGTTACTTTAGTTGCATTTTAAATGAGTTCCAGGAATGACTTCTCTCCGTGATTTCCCTCCAGGGAAAACTCTCAAAGAGTCAGTGCCCCGATTTGAAGTCTATCTCAGTGACAACTTCAACAGGTTTCAGTTCAACAGAGCAAAAAGAAACCACATTAAACCATAAAACTCCAGCAGTGACCTCTTGAATCCAGTCAGCAGCAATGCCCAGCAGCCAGGGCAGTGTCTGTCATTTACCCAGTCAGTGTCACCAGGCTGAAAGGCAAAAATCAAGTCCCTGTCTCTTGCTTTGCCTTGTGAACCAACCCCCTTTTTCCTTGTGAGTGTATCAAAGGCCTGAAAGCTCACAGAAGAGCACAGGTTTGCTCAGTGCTGTATTTTTAGAGCCTTCTGAGAACTACCACAACAGGGCTAGAGGTAAAAGGCTTGTGCTTTATCTTCTAAGTCACTTAGAGGCTTCCCTTGATCCCAGGACTAATCTCTGGAGCAAAGATTAGTGCTTGTATCAGTTTGTCCCAAAATAATTGTGGGTGGTTGGTGGTTGTTTTGAGCTGCAAGCCACCATAAGCTATAATTTCACTTGAAGGCCCCAAACTGAGGCATTACAAAGGGAAAAGGAGCAGCTTATCCATAAACCCATGAATCCTTCTTGGAAATGAGTTGCAAGTGAAAGATTTTTCTTTGGAAATCATGGTTTTTACAAAGGGAGATGATACAAGCTGGACAAACCCATGTTGTAATCTAACGGTGCTTCACCCTAGAAAGATTTATTTTGATTTTAATTCAGTCATTTCACCTCTGCCACCCTGGGAAAGAATTTGTTCCCAAAGAGTATCCTTTGGACCAGTTCAGATCACAGGAATGTCCTGCCAGAGTACTAGGGTGCTGTGAGCTCTGGCTGCTCTTGTCCAGGCTGAGTGTTTGCCAGGGGACTGGGCACAGGTTTAGTGTAGATTTTAGAGGACATTCAGAGAGATATCAAAATCCAGTGTGACTCTTGGTTCAGATCTGTCGTGCAGTGGAACCAGGGCAGCAGCACACCTGAAAGAGGGGATTCTTACAGTGCAGCACTTGCAGTTTTTTATGATGGTGTGCTTGAAAAAGTGGATTTGAGAGAATCCTGTGTGACTCTTATTCACAGGTAATCCATCAATTATTTATCCTCTCTTCTTCTTTCAACAGGTGTTCAAGAGTAAAGCTCTGGAACTTGGAGAGAAACTTTTGCCAGCTTTTAACACACCCACTGGAATCCCACGTGGCGTCATAAATCTGGGCAGGCAAGACACCCGTCCTTCCAAGCATGCCCTTTTAGTGCTGAGTGTTAGCAAAAGAGCAGGACTCGGGCAGGAACAGCAGCAGTTCCTTAGAGGTGCCCCCTTCTAGTGCAGATTCTTCGACGTCATTTGTTTTGCCAACTCAAACCCGACAGGTGTCTTGGCAGAGATTGCAGGTGACTCAAGTCAAACCCAGCTGTGTTTTATTAATTTTGGGCTGTCCACAGTTTCTTCCTCTACCTCTTGGCAGGGCTCCCTGCTGCAATAGCGTTTTCCTCACTCTCATTATCTTTGAAAGGTTGTTTTGTAGTCTGCACATAGCATGGATTTTTGCAGTGTGCCCAGCTAGATGCATGGGAATTTATCCAGGCTCCATGCTTGGAAAAAGTGGGAAAGGGAGTGGATGGGACTGACTGACAGTTTTGCTGCTGGAAAAGGGGGAAAATATAGATCCTCTGGTGTTGTCCCTGCAAGCAGCACTCAGCCAAGTGTGTCCTTCCCTTGGAGCCCCAACATTTTGTGCCAGGGAGATGATGTCCTCATGCCAGAGAGGAGCACTGAGGCAGCTGAGTTAAATACCTGCTGAAGGGCTGTCAGCAAACAGAGACAGAGCTGCGGGCTGGACTCCTGGTGTCTGCTTCTTGCTGGCAGACAGTGCTCCCTGCCAATAAGGGCTGATTTGCTCATTTTGATGCCTCCAAACAAATCCCCTGGGTAAGAGTTTCATGCAGGCTGAGTCAGAGATAGCAGGAAATGTAGGTTTACAACAGCCTTTCATCCTCACCTTTTGCAGGCCATGAAAGTCATTATTCATCTTTTAGCCCAAGTCTCCTCTTTGGCTCTGGGAAGCACAAGACTTCCAAATATTTGGCTCACACTGCTCTGTCGCTCAAATATCACTGTAACCCTTCAGTTGTCTTAGGTGCTCGTGATCCCAGTGAAAATCTGAGCCACCACCACCACTATAATTGTCTCTTTTTACAGAAGAGACATCCTGCTTCCTCTGCAGCTGATAAAGAACCGGCAGAGATTAACCTTTCACAGAAATGCCAAACCCTCCCCTGCCCTTTGTGAAGACAATTGAAACAGCCTGTATCTGCCTAGACATTCCCAAAATGTTTTGCTGATGACCTTGACTAAAAGCAAAGAAAATCAACGTAACACTGAGCCCACATCCAGAACCCCTATTACTGTCTTGAGCTCGGGCTTCAGGGCCATGGAACTGCTCTGAGGGTTGGAATATCAATTAATTTAGGAGCAGGGAGGATGAAGGAAGCTGTGTCCATAGTCTGCCTGCTCCAGGAACATGATGAACATCCAAAGGATGTAAACCCAAAGGGGAAGGGATTTACTCGATGTGAGGGAGCATGTGGAAGTGGAAGCAGAGGAGGAGATCGAGGTGATGCTGTGAGAGCACACTGACCCAGTGTGTCAGGGCCAAACCAAAGCCCAGAAGAGTTTTGCAAGAAGGAATTCTCTCCAATTCTGCTTTTGCTAATTCCAGAAAGACATCATCATCCCAAAAGGAGGAGAGTCTTGCAGCATGTGTGGGCTTATGTTGGTGATTGCTTGGGGTGTGGGTTAAGAATGACATTCAGAAATTTGAGTCAAAAAACCCCTGGCATTAAGACAATTCTGCATATACATTTTTGAGGGCCCAAGCACAAAGACAACCACTCCCCACCTCTCCTATGGCCAACTGGCTTTATCTCTTGCTATCACCTCACACCACCTTTTCCTCTTGTGTCCCCTCTCTGCTGATGTGCTTCCCTGTGGCTGCCTTTTTTCCACAGGCACTGTATTGGATCTCACACAGGTTTGTTTTCCATCCTGCTGTTCCAACTGCCACGTTGTCTGCCAGGTCCTGGAGTACTTTGTCTTCTCCAGCTGCTGCTCTGTGCTTTCTGTGTTGCACTGGGGTATCTCTCCTGATGCCTCCTATGCTGCATCCCTGGCCCCAGCTTTCCTTCACATCTTCCCTAAACCCTCTGCAGCTCTGTAATTTTCCTCATCATCCTGTCCTGGCCTCTCTCTTGACTTGGCACTGGTTTGCTGCCTTGGATCTCCATGAGGGAAGGAGATGATGCAACATTTCAGCCCATGCTTGCATTAGACAGTGTTTAAGGGAAACTCACTTATGTGGGGGATAAAGGGAGTTCTGGGCACGTTCTTTTCTCTTGAAGGCCAAGCTCCTTTAAACAGTAGCTTCCTCTGAGTTATTACAAAACAGAGCAGCTGTGAAGACCCAGATTGTCCAGTCTGTAATGCTGAAAAAATGTTTACCTCCAGAGGGTCATTCCATGCTTCTCTTTTACCCAGGGACACTTTGCAGACAGATTCTGTTTCCTCCATGAGTTTTGCTGTGATTTTCAACCCAGACCTTGGGCTCCCAGCAGCGCATTCCGTGCAGGCAGTGCCTGGCTATGTTTTTGGGAGGGTAGTTCCCTGGGAGAGGGGTCGGTTGGCCGCTGTGACCCCACATAGCTGCTGTCACAACAAACACAACCCCCTTTGGCTGCTTCTAGCACTCCTGATCTGAACCGGCTAGGAAGACAGTTTCTGTTTGTGAGATCGTATTTGTTACAATGTCCCTTCAGTGCAGTAAATAACGAAAAAGTAATTGACTCTTTATAGGTATGAGAACCCCGTGGGGTTGTTCAGCTCACCCAGCTCAGAGCCAGCTGCTGCCAGGAGCAGCAGATACGTCCACTGTGATATTAATTCCACCTTCACCTGGTCAGACTGGGGGCCCTTTCTGCCTGCACAGGAACATTTCTGCCAGAAACCCATTATGTTATTGGGGTGCCCATTTGAGCTGCACTCAGTGTTTCCAAATGGAAAGTGGTGCTGCAGCTTCCTGACATTTTTGCAGGGCAGGCTGACGTTTGGCAGTGACTGAGCAATTTGAAACAGCGTGAACATATTGCTTATCTAATGGCTCTTTTTGTCTGGAGGCAAAACAAACAGCTCTGGACCTGGAATGGTTTACCGAGTATCACATGGAGGGAAGCTTCTTTTTTTTTTTTCCTCCTCAGAAGGATCATTAGTTTTTGCCTCTTGTAAACAACGAACCCTTTTCTTCTGCCAGCCAAGCTTCCAGGCGCCCTCTAGTGTCACCCTCAGCCCCGTCCCTGGAAAGCTGTCGCCTCCTCTGGACTGGCTGCAAGGGGATGGAAAATCGAAGCCCCGTCACATCTGAGATGGTTCAGCCAAACTTCCCTGGGCCAGCACCTGCGGAGGCTGGTTTGGGACTAGGGCTTAAGGTTCCTTATCTACATAATCCTGTATCCTTAAGGACATTGTCGTGTCTGAGTAGGTTTCAGAGAGGCACGGAGCTGCAGTCTATGGCAGTGGGATACAGGAAGGAAGTGGCTGAATGTAAAAGCAGATCCCTGTCCTTTGGTTAATTTTCTTTAAGGTTTAAGGGAGAAGTGTTGCCCTCCTCATTCCCAGAATTGACTCCTTGCTTTGCTTCAGTGCAGATCTCTCTCTTTGCCTGGATTTGACAGGTGAGGGAAGTCAAATAGAAACTGAGAAGGGATCCCAGTACATCAAACAGGGGCAGAGGCACTTTATAAACTGGCTTCTTCACACAGTGTGTGCCACCTTCTCTAATGCTCTGCTGCCTTACTGTTCTTGCAAAGCATGTGAGATGAGCACCAGTGGAGAGTTCTCAGAGTCAGATTTGTCCTGTTAAGATTCCCCATGGCTTTTCCTTACAGTCAGGTTTGCCCAGTGGCACCTTTTCCCCTACCCCTGATGTTGCCCTGTGCTTTATCCCCCTGCGAGCGAGCACACGCTGGGAATGTCAGTGTCATTGCCCACACAGAGACTGTGAGGTCTTGTTGAAACAAGGTGCTTAGAAACAGCCTGGATTCTCCCTAAAATATCAGCTTTGTTGGTTTTGTGGAACATGTAAGATGTGAGAGTTCAGCCCAGACTGCTTACAGACATGCTTTACCCCAAAATTTCATGTGTAGGGCAGGGTGTCAGTTTTCTTCCGAAGTTTGCTTTAAGCTGATCTGTTTGAGAGGGATTCCTCTCCCACAAAAAAATGTGTTTCCCAGTATGTGTGTTAGCCCAATTCTAAACAATCCTCTGTAAAACTACTGCTTCATCCCCCTAGAACTGTTACTTGTGAGAGTCCTAAAAATCTCTGTGTGTCCTTTCCATGGCCCCTGTTGAGATCTGGTGTGCAGCACATGCACATAGCAAAGGGAGATCTGTACTGGTGCAGAGGGGAATCTCAGGCTTTGGCAATAAAGACTCCCTTTTCTCTCCTTTCAGTGGCATGAGTTGGAGCTGGGGTTGGGCATCAGCTGGAAGCAGCATCTTGGCAGAATTTGGGACCTTGCACTTAGAATTCCTGCACCTCTCCGAGCTCTCTGGCAACCCGGTGTTTGCAGAAAAGGCAAGTACTTCCCACCGTGGTCTTTAGTGCTCTCTTCATAATTCTGGCATGTTTTTCCTCACGTGTGTGAAGTTGTAGCAGTTTTACTCAGACAAGGACACAGCCAAAATTAAACCATCAGGTGGATGCAGACTGCACAGGGAGTTGTTAATCCTGATATCCCAAAAGCAGTACCTTGCTCTTGCAGAGTTTTTTACTCTAAACAGGCATTAAATGTTGTGCTTCAGCCAGCAAGATTTCCACAGAGGTTATTTTACGTAGGAAAGGCCTGACAATCAACACGATGCATCCTTTTGTGTAACTTTAACTGAAAGTCTATTAATATTGTGCATTACCTTGTGCTTTTTTATTCCACAACTCATCTTGTACTGCATGTGAAAGCATCTTAATAAATACCAGCAACTGGGATACCAGCAACTCATCAGCTTTCTCTGCACAGCCCTCAGAGACCATCTCTGAGGGAGACAAATTGGTCCAGTTAGAATCCAAACTGCCCCCATGAGCCCAAGGGAAATGGGGCTCGTCCCAAGTTCCAGAGCAGGGTGAAGACTGATAGTGGTTATAGGATTGCAGAAAAAAGCCCAAAATGATGCTTTTTCAGCGTATGCCCCATGCAGGTCTTTCAGTTGTGAAACAAGGAGAGAATCTGAAGCAAAGACAGGAAGAAAGGAGGAAGAAGCTGGGAGAGCAAAGTGGAGACTAGGATGGAGTGTATGGAAAGCAATAAGGGTGGGGTGATCAAGAGGAATGTCAGGGGGTGAGCAGGAGAGAAAATCAGAGGATGAAAGGAAACAAACCCAGGAGACTCTGTAAGGAAGACAAGGAAAGACTGGTGATTTGAAATAAAGAGACAAGCTAGAAATTCCTGAGGACAGTGATAATGACAAATTGCTCAGAGGAAAGGGAAGCTGAGAAAAGGCCAGTAAAGGGAACAGTGGTCTGGAAAGAAAATATGTGTGAAGGAAATGAAAGGAGGGGGGTTGTGTGGGTAGAGATTAGCACTGAAAATACAAGGGCAAGGAGATGTACTGCTGAAAACTAGAACTGCATCTACTTTCCAGGCTCAAATTGTGGCATTTTGAGCCAGAGTCAAGCCTCTGTCCCCAGCCTAATACGCTTTTCTCTTTTCCTCCTAAGCCCATGGAGGAAAAAGGGCAAAACCTTTCTAATGGACTCTCCTGAGCTGAACATGCCTGATGTGTGCACAGAAAACATATCACATTCATCCTGATACCTGATAGGAAAAATGTAGGATGATGTGGGCTCAAACAGCCCATCCTGTGGGAAATTACTTCAGAGGAACTGATCAACTCGTTAACTCACAGCTTGGGACTTGTGTGATTTTAGGAAGAATAAAGTCCATCTGTGTCTTTTATTCAAACATGTCATTAATATGCCAGGCTCCTAAACGTCAGTAAATATTATGCAGCCTGACGACTTCCTTGGAAGCACTGACTTAAGTCTGTAGCCAGCTTTGGGCGTACAAATTGTCTAATTTTATAAAAGGTTTAGAGTGTATTAGCTGCTCTATACGATATAATAGAATATTTATGCTGCATAGCATTTAACTCGGTCCCTTATGGGAAGGTCTATTGGATTTAATGAGGGTGAAACCAAGGGGAGGATTTAAGAGAGTAAGTGTGGCTGTTCTGGGGTAGTAAAGGAGCTGTCTGTCCTTGAAATGAAAGGCTCCAATTCATCATGTTAAGTGACCACATGGTGAATTTAAGTAATGTGTGACTCACTCATCTCTGCCACTCCTTTCCCTTTGGATCATGGAAAAAATAACTTTCTGCGTCTCTCACGTTTCAAATTTCCACCCAGATCTCAAATCACAGAATTCTAGAGTCATGGAATGGTTTGGGTTGGCAGGGGCCTTCGATGTCATCCAGTGCCTTGCAGGGTTTTCTGAATAATTTCTAAAATCCCCCAAGGCTGGATGAAGATTGGGCGGAGGTGTCCAACCCAAAAGCTTCTCCATCCCAGAGCTTTCACCAGAGAGTCCTGTTCGTGAGCTGTGCCTGTTCCCAGTGTTCCAGGCTGCTGTGCTGGTCCAGGAGGGATCAGCACTGAGGAATTAGAGACCTCGGTGGCAGTGCAGACCTCCAGCTCTGTCAGCAGAGCAATAACACCATTGTATCTCTCATTTCTCCTAGGTGATGAACATCCGCAGAGTCCTCAACAAAGTGGAGAAGCCCCAGGGCCTTTATCCCAACTTCCTCAGTCCGGTGACAGGGAACTGGGTGCAGCGTAGGTATCTCTCTGTGTTCAGCCCTGCCTGGAGCATTTCAGTCTTCCCATTTTCCTTTAGGAAGCAATAGCAACTGTCAGAGCAGCAAGCCAAGAAAATGTCTTGTCAGGCAGCCTGTTATACATGTGATTGGATAATACAGCCCGATTTGTAAGATGCAATATAGTAATTGTACACTTATTCCATCAGCCTTGTTTCCAGCTGAGTGTCTCACCTCCAGAGTGAATTAGGGCCTTTCTTGCACAGGGGAGGATAATGGTACATGGTCCATCACACAGATATTAGAAATCAGCACATCTCTTTAAGACCTCATCCTGCAGTCAGCACAGAGCCCATGGACTGCTTGGGAGTTGCATGGGAAGGCTGAGCAGAAGCACTGTGAGATTTACCTCTGAAATGTGCTGCGGCAGCAAGTAAGGAACCACCTGGGGAGGCAGAGGGCTTGTAAGAGTCTTGGATCCCACTCAGATCTAGGGATGCATTCTCCTGTGTGCATTCCTGTTCCTGTTACCATGGTACTCTGCTTAGTGCCATTTGGTTCAAGAAAGATGAGACAGAAATGTTTTCTTTTCTCTGGTTGAGAACCCAGCACTGGAGATGTGGGCATTAAGTAGATACTGCCCTGGTGTGAAAGGGGAGCACTGACAAAGAAAGGGCTAGAAAAGAGCCTGGAAATGTTAGAAGCAGTGTACCCAGGGAGAAGTCATTTACTTTCTTGCTTTACACACAGAGCCCCTTCCTTACCCAGAGAAGAGACTGTACCCCTCTTCTTGGGTCACCCAAGGGCAGAAGTTTGCCTCTGGTAGGAACAGGAGATGCTACTTCTGCTGCTGTGCCCCAGATCTCTGACCTCATCCTTCTGCTCTGTTATTGATTTGTTTGTTTTGGTTCCCGGATTTCATATTTCTCTGTCAAAGGAATGAAAAGTCCCTTCTTGCAGAAGCTGTTTTGAACTTGTCAGTGGATTACATCTATTGTCTAGGCAGGTTGCTTTGAGTCCTTGCATTACCTGGTGTCTCCATGTCTCGTTGCACTGTTTGTTCAGCTGGATCACTCCAGACCCTTCCAACTGTATTAATGGCTCTGATAGTACCTGACAGGCAGTTGTGTGGCTGAGGCAGAGGCAGAGAGAGAGCTGTGGCTGTGAGCAATCTCTGACCTTTAACTGCCACATCAGCGCCTCTAATGGCAACTGACAGGGCTGGGCTGAAAAGGTGTCCCAACAAAGTGTCCTGGATGGTCACAGTTATCCCATTAAACCACAGCTGTCCTTTCGCATCAGGGGGAAAGAAAACAGGTTTCTGTTCATTGCAGTAATAGATCTTCAGTTATCCCATTCCTTTGTAAGCAGTTCAGCTTCCCCTCTGCATTTCTCTCTGCAGAGTTGTTATACGTTGCACTTGAAAAGCCCATCTCCCATCCCCTGCTGCACCCTGAGATCCCATTTCCTTTAGGTCATTCCCAGTGGCAGCTCCCAATTTCACACGGTACATTTCACCAGCCACCAGCATTAGTTCTGCTTGTTCAGGGGTGCTGAGAGGAGAAGTGCCTGGCTTTGCCATTACTGATCATTGTGGGAACTTTGGGAAGTGGAGGAGCTGTGCTCTTACCACAGGTGGGGACAATACTCAGCTGGATACCCAGCATCTGTCTCTTCTGCCACTGATTTTATTCTGTTTTATGCCTGCAGATTTCACTTCATTGTCCTGACCTGCTCCCACCCCTTGCTGATGTAAAGAGAGGCCTGTTGCTGGTTTTCAGAGCATATTAAAAGTAGCCTCTGATTACTTGTTCTAGGATAGGCAGATTTATGGCAAAGCCTGGAAATAACCTAACTCCCTAACTAACAGACTTTCAGACCATGGTACAGGCTGTTTGTGGCAGTTCCTCATCATATGACCTTGGGATCCCAATCCATATTCCAGGGAGCGAAAAGACTGATCAACCCCTTCTGCATCTTCAATACTGCTGGTGAGAAAGAGATGAGGACCAAAGCAGGGAGGCAGCTGCAGCCTGTTCCCTGTAGGTGCCAGGCTCTCATTTTCTCTCTTGCCATTAAAGCTCTTTGCAGGAAGTTGTTTTTCTTGAAATTGCTGTGATTTTCTTAAAAGGTGTATCTTTGACCTGGCTGGATGAGCAAATCTGCTAAATGAAGAGGCTGTGCTGTACCTCTTCTGAGAGCAGTTGTTACCTTTGGAAAATTAAAGCCCAGTCCCCTGCTGAAAGAGATTTGTTTATGTCAAGTGCCTGGGAGGCAAATGTTGGCAAAGCTGATGCCATATGGAAAGCAATTATGTACCAGAGCTCCTGCTTTGGTGATTTTATGAATGACACGCTTAGGATCACAGAGCTGCTCTTTAAAGACAGGCTGTGCAGCCACTGTTTGCAAATAGTCTGTCCTGTTTTTTGTTTGTTTGTTTGTTTTTTTTTTTTCCCCACTGAATTCATGCGTCTAATCTCATTGTTTTGCTATGGATTATTCCGTGGATCATTGGACACAGTGTATCACGGATGTTTGCTCTTCAGGTCAGGAAAATGCATGGCTGTTGATTTCTTCTGCTGGTAGGATTTAGCATTTAGAATAAGCCTCAGGACTTTATATTTGTATAAGGCAAAGGAAAACACAGATCTGAACATTTAACTCCGAACACCTGCTGCATCTGCTTCCCTTGGAAATGAGGATGGTGCAGACCCAGGGGTGGACACTGTTAATTAACAGGCATTGCTTAGTCCACAGTGGGTAATTTGTCTTGCTCTCCGAAAAAAGGGAAGAGCTTGACTGCTTAAAGAGTGAATGCTGCTCTTCCCCCTGTGGTACAGTTTAGAGTCATAAATCCATCCAGGAGTTTCCCCCAGGCAGAAACCTGTAGCTGTCATGCCCATTTCACACTGCAATCCTTCAGCATCCTTCTGTAAGGTCAGAGCAGGGTGTTCTCTGAGCAGATAGCTTTGGAAATCTGATTTCTGCAGAAGAAAATATTCAGTGCACATCCTTGTACCTGACTTTATCATTTTAATATGCCAGCAACCCCAGCCTTCCCCAGGGCACAGAGTCCCACCGTGAGCCAGGAATACAAATGGCATGATGGAGAAGTCCCTGTTGCAGTCCCTTGCTGGCAGCTCTGTGGGATCCAACACACATTCTGCCTTTTCTGAGGCAGGGAGACAGCTCCCAGGGGCTTCATATACTTGGAGATCCATCAATACTCACCACTGCTCTTGGTTTATGAGGGTGGGATTTATGATGATTTCTTCATAAACAGGAAGCATCTTCACATTGCAGTATAAATAACTTATTTTATTAAAATAAGACCTCTGAGTGGTTTTGGTAAGGGATATTAATGCTCTGTAAAATGACAGGATATTTTTCTTCTGATTGCACTTTCCACCTTTCTTCCCCTTTGAAAAAGAAAGCTGCAAGCTCTCCCCAGGAAACTAGGAAGAGGAAGGAAAGAACAAGGGCATTAAATAGGACATGGTTGTTTCCCCTTTGTAAAGCAACTGCTCATTGTATATCATGAACCTGAGGTTCTTTTCTGGCTTTCCCACTACAGACCATGTCTCCATTGGGGGGCTTGGGGACAGCTTTTATGAATATCTCATCAAATCTTGGCTGATGTCAGACAAGAAAGACTTGGAAGCTAAAAAGATGTACGACGATGCACTAGAGGTAAGGAGCAGGTTTTGTGTTTTTTGTGGGGGACATGGTGTTCATAAGAAGGTTTCACATCTTCAGAATGTCTCAGATCTTGGGTTTCCTTGGTATTCACTCCTGTATCTTGAAATACTTAGTGAGTAAGTTTTACTTACTGTCCACTAAGTATCTTGAAATCCTGATTTTCATCCCTTTAGGCAATAGAAAAGCATTTGGTCAAAAAGTCTGCAGGAGGATTGACCTACATTGCTGAATGGAGGGGAGGCATCTTGGACCACAAAATGGGCCACTTGGCTTGTTTCTCTGGGGGCATGATTGCACTTGGAGCTGAACATGCTGGAGAAGAGAGGAGGCAGCGACACATGGATCTGGCTGCAGAAATAACCAACACGTGTCATGAGTCTTACGCACGCTCAGGTAAATCTGTGGGCTGCCTGGAAAATGTTAGTGAGGGATCACCCACAGCCTCAGGAGGCTCAGCTTTGTGTGGCAGAGGTTTGCAGTGGGGTATTTTCTGCTTCAGCAGCATCTGCATCCCTGTGTGTGATTTTCACTTGGCTTTTCTGGGATATATAGAGGAGACAGCATATGTGTTACATGGCAGACAGCTGGAGCAGTGGGACAGGCAGATGTGAGCTCCTGTGGCAAAGTTGGGAATTGAACACAGGGGTGAATCCTAGTCTGCCTTCCAGTCACAAAACCAGCCTTCTCCCAACAGGACTGTAGTTTGAGTCTGTCCTTTCACGTCCCTTTGCAGACAAGAAGGGAAAATTAACAGAGATAATTGCAAAGCATCCCACTATATAGAGCAGAGCATCTGAGAAGCCCAACAGGGGAATGTTGGAGACCTGCAGCTCCTGGTAGGAACCAAAAAAATGAAGTTACTCAGCCTTTCCCAGCTGTCTGAACAGAGGCTGAGTGAGTCTTTTCATTTCACAAGTTCAGTTAAATTTGTTTCACCACCCAGTGCTTATCAGTGCTCTGGGAGAGCAGGGACTGGTGATGAATGAAGGACTGGGTTAGTTGTCTACCTGCAGGAGCTGCTTTGGACACCAATCCTTGCTTTGGGCACCACTTCTTTCTTTGTAGGCATCTGCAGCTCCTGGGAGGCTACAGGCAATGAGGCAACTTTCCAGGACCTTGTCAGGCTCAAGTCTCTCTCCACTAACTGTTTCCAAGGATTGTTTCACACCACATCACCAAGCCCATATTGGCAGTTGTGTCCAGCATGTTTGCCCAGTGTACTTCCAGCTAATGTCAAATGATGTTTGCAAATAACTCTTCCCCCCCCTCCACCACTTACAGAACTAAAACAAGCCACATGAACTAACAACCCTCTGGCTTTGAGTGCCTGGAGCCAATTCTCACCTTCAGCAATGTGCATCAGCTCAGAAAGGACAGCAGCAAACTGCCCACACTGTTTCAGTGCTGGCATTTCAGCAAGCTCAGTGTTCTGCAGAGATGGTCTCTGCATGTCACCCTGGCTCTCAGCAAACAGTCCAGGTAGGAAAAGCTGTCAGATCACCACGCACACAGGAGAGCCCAGGGAAGATGTGCAAAATAATTAGGGAAAGAAAATTATTCCTTGAAACACAGCATTATGGTAGACACAGCAAGAGAAACCTTGTGGCATGATCATAGAATCATGGAATCACAGAGTGGTTTGAGCAGGAAGGGACCTTAAAGCCCATCCTGTTCTAACCCCCCTGCCATGGGCAGGGACACTTTACACTACACCAGGTTGCTCCAAGCCCCATCCAGCCTGACCTTGAACACTTCCAGGGATGGGGCAGCCACGGCTTCTCTGGGCAACCTTGTAAGCCACCTCTACAGTTTCCCTGTTTTTCAAACAGGAAGAGGATTGGTGTTGAAAATAGGGATCTGAGTGCTAGTTAATGCCTGCAAGAGATTGGGATTCTTATGTGAGGGACACTCAAAAAGACCAGTGTATTCTTAATGTTTTATTTATAAAACACCGGTGTAATAGGTTCAGCCTTACCCATCATCCCCTTGTCTTCTTTCCAAAGAGGCTGCAAGCAGACTAGAAGAAAAGGCTCATCCAGCCTTAGTTAAATGTTGGCAGCCCGAGCAACATAAAAGCACCTGGATGGTCTCTTTCCTTGTTTTCTCATCAGAAGTGATCACTGCATGTGTGTGATTTTGTTTAGATACCAAACTGGGCCCTGAAGCCTTTCGTTTTGATGCTGGAAGTGAAGCCATGGCAACCAGGCTGAGCGAGCGCTACTACATCCTGCGGCCGGAGGTGGTGGAGAGCTACATGTACCTGTGGAGGCTGACCCACAACCCCAAGTACAGGCAGTGGGGCTGGGAGGTGGTGAAGGTAAGGCTGGAGAAGTCGCAGTAGTAACTCTCTTACAGGCTGCTGCATTCTTACAAAAATCTTTTCTTTGGTCAATAAAAGGAGCAGAAATTATTTAAATCGGGTTAGGTATTGAGATACATTAGTGGAGGTCTTGGAGGCCAGGTTGGATGGGCTCTGAGCAACCTGGTCTAGTGGAAGGTGTCCCTGTCCATGGCAGGAGGGTAGAATTAGGTGATCTTTGAGGTCCCTTTCAGCCCTGTGATTTTACATTGGCAAGGGGCAGGAATGCACAAAATAGCTCAATTTGGTGTGGTGTCTCTGTTGATTGTTGTGGATGTTTTCTTCTCCTTTTGGGCTACAGCCAATCCGAGCAGTGGAGGTTTGTGGACAGGAGTGCTGCACACAGCAAAATCTCCTATTAATGGAAAAGCCCTCTGCAAAAAGGAGTCAACCTTGTGTTTGAAATCTCTGGAGTGCTCAGCACCACTGGTTTGTAGTTAGCCAGGGAAACCAGCAAAACTGCCTTTGTTCTTTGTTGTGTCTTCTTCCTACAAAGACCTCACAGCCAAAAAGCCCCTCACCCATTTTGAGCTCATGCAAAGCCCGTTGGCTGCAGCCCCACATCCTGGCAGGGTCTGTTCCAGTGGCAGAACTGTAATTTGTATGCTGGAAAAGAGGCCCCACAAACAGCTTGAGCTGCCTCTGGAGATCTGGGTTTGCTGTTTGTGTAATGTCAAGGTCAATCAATCAACTAACATAGGTGGCCAATGTTTCTCTTGCTATTTCATTAGAGCTACCTTGATTCTCAGGGTCTGGAGCCATCACCACACTCTTCAGTAAGGGACAGAGGCTATGATAAACCTGGAAATTGATTTGTACAACTGACTTGTAATACAGCTGATGATGATTAATGAGTTACTCCACACTATGGTGTGTTACTGAGGTTTTTTTTTTCTTTCTCAGGCCCTGGAAAAACACTGTAGAGTAGAAGCTGGTTTTTCTGGCATCCGAGATGTTTACACCACCACCCCAACCCATGACAACATGCAACAGAGTTTTTTCCTCGCAGAGACTCTGAAGTAAGTCTGGTACCAAAGAGGCCTTTCAAAGTACAATAATTTGTGCAGCATCAACACTCTTGTCTGCAATAAGTCTCTGATAATAAGGGGGAAGTATTCTCTTCTAGTGGAAGGTGTCCCTGCCCATGGTCTGGGGTTGGAAGGGGATGATTTTTAAGGTGCTTTCCAACCTTTAAGGTCCTTTCCCAACCCAAACCACTCTGTTGCTCTGTGGGGAAAACTGGGCAGGCCTTGAAGTGGGAGGCTCTAACTGCTGATTTCCCTTGAATTTGTCTCTGATGGTTGCAGTGACAGTCCTGTCCTCTGCCAGGTTCATGTCCTTCATGCAGAGGAGGCATGACTGTGGCCTGAATTTGCTGCCCCTTGGTGCAGATCTGCTTTGCTGCTTGTGTGAACTAACGTTTGTGGGGTGGCTAAGCTTGGATGCCCATCCCCTTTTGCCCCAGGGGTGGTAGTTTCCAGCAGGAGAGTGAGCCAGAGTCAGGAAATGTGTCAGCATAAATTGTGACAGGTGTGGCAATGGCAGCCCCATGACAGTCCTGCTGCTTGTGCATACTTGGGGTCCCACCTGAGCTTCCTTAAATCTCCCTTTGTGTCCCTCTCCTTGCCCTGTGGCTCCAGGTACCTCTATCTTCTGTTCTGTGAAGATGACGTGCTGTCCCTGGACGACTGGGTGTTCAACACTGAGGCTCATCCCCTGCCAGTGAACCACACGAACTTTAAAGCAGCTGTGCAGCAGTGAGGCCCTTGCCCAGCACCTGCTTCCATGGGTCATTGCTTTTCCTTTCCATTAAAGGAATTCGTGTTGTTCCTAAAATGGTATTTTGGGGCGCTAGTCCAATTCCGGACAGTATTCTACTGGGATGATGAAACCATGATGTAAGCACTTTCTTTTCCTCTGTGAGGAGCTCTATTAGCCTGATAATGAGATGTTTATTCTGGGCCATATTGTACACAGTTCATAGACATTCCTTTATACAGAGAATTTATATGATATCCACTGATTTTGCTTTATAGTGGCCAAAGGACTGGGAGTTTGCCATAAAATAGACACACACACATCCTCCTTTCCTTTTTCTGTTTCATTTTGCCTTTTATATGCTCTTGGATTTATCACCTTTCTAATGAACAGTTTTCAATATACTGTGCTTTCTGGTGGTGGGCTTTGCAGGCTCTTTGGGAAGGACAGGAGAATCAAGAAGAGGAGTGGCCCTGAGTGTGGAGGAGCAGCTGGAGTGCTTGGGGATGGATGAGGAGCCAACTGAGAGCTCATGGGTTAGATTAAAGAGAGGACAGGGAAAGATGACATTATAGTGGGTGTCTGCTGTAAGCACCTGACCAGGGAGAACAAGAGGATCAGACTCTCTACAGACAGGTAGGAGCAGAATCAGGTTTGAATTTGCAGATTCTGGTCTTCATGGGGGACTTCAACCCTCCTGATAACTGCTGAAGGGACACACAGCAGGAAATGAGCAATCCAGGAGGTTTCTTGAGGGGATTGATGATAAATTGCTCCCCCAAGTGACAGAGGAGCCACCAAAGACGGGCTCTGCTGACCTCACCCCAGCCAGAGACTCACTGGAGAGGTGAAGACAAAGGCACCTCTGGCTGCAGTGACCATGAGATGGTGAGTTCAGCATCATGAGGGCAGGAAGGAGGGTGAAAAGCAAGCTTAACCCTGGGCTGCAGGAGAGCCAATTTCAACCTCTTCAAAAATCTGCTTGGAAGAGTCCTGTGGGATCGGACCTGGAGGGAAGAGGGGCCTGAGAAAGCCAGTAAATACTCAAGAATCATGTCCTCCAAGTGCAAGAGAGTTCCACTCCAGTGAGCAGGGTGACTTGAGGGTGACCAAGCACTGCCACAGCTTGCTCAGGGAGGCTGTGGAGTCTGCATCCTTGGAGATACTCAAAAGCTGCCTGGACACAGCCCTGGGGTCCAGGTGGCCCTTCTTGAGCTGGGGGTTTGGGCAGGTGGACCCTGGAGGTCCCATCTGACCTCAGCCATTCTGTGATTCTGTGACTCTGTGGTGTCAAAATTGTAACTAAACCAAAACCTCTCTGCAAAATCCTTGATCCTAATGTATTTTTATATACTTTTTCTGTGCTCTTAAAACACATTTACCACACGTGACATCTCATTAACTTTCCTTTATTGTTTTTGTGTTTTTCTACTTTTATTTGGAGCTAAATGTTATGAGTCACTTGTAATAATTTCACTGCTGTAATAGTCAAATCTGTGAAACAGAATAAAAGTCTTGTAAAATAAAATGCCTGTTTGGGTTGGTCCTGTAAAAGACCTGTTACACCATGCTTGGAATAACTAGGTGACAATACTGGTTGATCTGAAGAGCGTTGCCCAATAGATGTTGATTTCTAAAGTAATCCAGACAGTGCATGGACAGCAATTCCCAGCTCTCATAAATGTCTGGATCTGGGATCAGCATTCCCTCTGATCACTGCAAAGCTGTGTGGCCCTTTGGGATTGAACGTTTTGGTTCATTCTTGTGACATTTTCTTGGTAATTGGTTCATTCAGCAACTTGGGAAAATAAAGTTGCTTTGAGCAAGTTGTGAAGGCAAAAAATGTTGTTTCAAAATTCCTGCTTTTGTAACTCCCCAAGAGAAACAAGGTTGTCAGATGGGAACTTAGCATTATCCAGGGGATAAAGATACTGTCTGGTAAGCCTGGCCTAGAGGAATGTTTATTGGTAAATAAACATCTTGGGAGTGAGCTGCATTATCCGAGAGATTTGGATACTGGGAAGCTGTTTTAGCTCAGAGGATTTTTAGAATGGATTAAGGGAATTCCTTAAATAAAAATGTCCTGCTCTTGGAGTCACTCAGAACACTTTGCCTGGCAAAATTTAAACCCCTAAAATAAACAGCATGGTTCTGGTTTCCTTTAGAAATAGATCCTTGGTGTTACATTAAAACTCCGTGATTGTTTTCTCTTCTGCCCAAGTGAGCAGGAGCATGTTTGTAGCATGCCATATCTGCAAATACCTCTGCCTGTGCTCCCAGATATCCACTGAAATCCCCGGGCCAGGAGATTAATCACAGGCATCAAGTTAAGCATGCCTGTGTTTAGCAGGAGTAAAGATTTATTCCAAGGATCAGCTTTGTTTCAAGGCCTGGCCCTGATCCATAACTGTGATTTTTCTGTCCTGTGGCAATGCAGGTGACAGAAATGTTTGTCCTGCTGGTGTCTTGAAAAGCTTCTGCTCTTCCCTTCCTTGAGCCTTGGTTGGATGCTCCTGCTCAAGCAGAACTTGGGAGCCCTGTGTGGGATTTCACATTATATTCATCCTGCCAGGTGAGTGGGTGGGATTTCTATCCACCCAGAGGGGAACCCCTTGGTTTCCAGACTTTGAGCAGGTCAATAAATGGGGGTGTTACGCTGAACCAGAGATTTGGCTTTAAATGTCTAATGGAAGGATCTGGGAAGATGTGGGTCTTTGAGCTGTTTTCCTGCCTTTCAGTTCTAGGCATGTGGGACACCAATGGGAATTCTGTTGTTGCTTTTTGATATTTTTTTGCTACTTTGAGTCACCAGGCAATTTGATCAGCCTGGGTTATTGCCCATTTCCCCTGTTACATTCAAATTCAGAAGCCATGATTACCATCTCAATTTTCACCATCAGAGCATGTGATATTTTTATATCAGAAGGAATTTCCTGTAAATGAAGTTCTGATAAAAGAAAGTTGCATTAGTGGTGGAGATGAAAACTAATCTCTGTCGCTGAGTCTGCTGTCGCCCGGCCTGCACAGAGATAAGACAAAACTATCCAGAAAATAAATGCATCTTTTTGTAACCCACACTTCATTTTTATGGCATTATTAAATTCCCTTGGAAGGCTTTCAGCAGAATTGGTTATTGAATTCAAAAGCCTGGCAGCCAGAGTATTTTTACACATACATTTTGATCTGATCTATTTATCTGATTGTTTCAGATGTGATGTGCAAGTGCTGGCTCCCAGTGCCAGCAGAGTTCCAGCAGTTCCTCCTGATCACGTTTGGCTTCATTCCCTGTAGAGCCTCAAACAGGTAGCATGCTGGAGTTAGGAATCCTCTCAATAAAACACCTGCTTTGTAAATGATTTTGTTCAGTGAGAGCCACAGTGTTGGACTGTAAGTGACCCCACAGATTGGATTGCTTCCTCCTCAGTAGGAAAGGCCACGGAAGAGTTAGGAATGCAAGACATAGGAAATGGCTCTTGCCCTTCAGCTAAATGGTTCACTTTGAAATGTCTCAAACTTCATTTCACTCCCCAGCCTTTGCTGGCCATTCATTTTCTGGGATGAACCCTCTAATTTCCATGGCTGTGAAGCTTTGTCACCTCTGGTTTTCTTGTCCCCTTCAAAAAGCCCCATATGAAACCAGGCTTAGATACTCCTTGATCCTTACTGTTTCCAGAGGATTAATGCTTTTGAGCCTTAGTTTGGTCAGTACTCACTTCCCTGGGAGGGTTTCTGTTTCCAGGTGCTTTTTCCATTTGTGCACAGAGCTCAGGTTTTACAGCCTCATTCCATTGCTCTGTGATGGGTTTGACTTTAACTGATCCAGGTTTTCAGGCAATGGGAACAGGGCCATCAATTGAAACAAGGACAGGGTTCCTCTGCTCTCCCAGCGTGCTGCCCTGGAATGTGGAGTTACTGCTTGGACTCTGACACACAGAAAACCCATCTCTCTCCTTCAAAAAAATGTTGCTCCAAGTTTTTCATCCCTGCTACCAATTTCTCACTGTTTTTCTTAACATTCTCCCTTTTGACAAGCAGAAAATCTGGGATAGTTTTTCCTGCTGGGTGAATTCTCTTGGTGGAAATCTTCCCTGTTAATCCTCTAGGATTCCCTTTGATACAGGTGTGCCTGGGTGGGCCACACAGCAGAAGTCTGGCTATTTAACATTCTTACCAAGTGCTGTTACCTCAGGACACAGCAGTGTAGAGCTAGGAGTTGCTGGGTTTGTTCTCTCTTGAGAAGGATTAGCTCCCAGCAGACACCCTGAATTATTTCACCTTTTGTATTTTCATTCTTTTTCCTATGAAATAGTTCATCCGTTTGTCATCTTTATGGGGTGGCTGATGACACTGGAAATAGTTCAGCTGTAAAAAGAGCCTCTCATTTAAACAGAATCACCTCAGCTCTGCCAACCAACCCTGTCAGGTCTCCTCCACTGAGGAGGCTGCAGGTGTTGTCTGCTCATATCACCTCTTGCTCTTTCTCATTTCCCAGACAACCAAGTCCATTTATCCTGTTTCAAAGATACCTTGTCCTGTTACATTTTGTGCTCTAAAGGTACCTGCTGGGTTATTTGAGGTAAACAACTGCTCTCCACAGCTCACTGCCCACCCTAATAAGTCCGGGAAGTTTTAAAACACATCTGCTTAAAGTGCTTGAGTGTTTAACACATTCATACCTGTCTCTGCTCCCGGACATCATTTCAAGGCCCTGTTAATCCAGTTCCTCCCATCTCCTTCCCATGGCCCAAGCACTGGTTCTGTGATGGATGGGGAGGAGGAGAGTGAAGAGCAGTGCCACAGTTTCATGGAAGTTTTCTTCTATGGTGGAACTGGCAGAAGGAATCTTCTCCTTCCTCCATTGGCTATGCAGGTGAAACAACACTGATCGAGTCACAAATGCCCCACTGTTGATTCTGTTGTTGGGCTCCTCTGTCTGGTCCCACTGCCTTTCTAAACTTTCACTGTCACTGCAAGAGAAACATCAAGGGCTGTGTGGGGATCTGTGGTAGAGAAAGGAAGAGTCCCAAGCCCCAGTCCTGGCCCAAGTCACCACCTAAGTTTTGCTTGCTGGTGGAAACCACCCACTCCCACACTGCACTTCCCAGGGTGACCATCCTCATCCTCCCTCCTCGGTGCAGTCACCACTGTTCCCTTAATGGCTTGGCCGTGCTCTCCTCATCTCCATCTAAAATGCTCTTTAAACCTAAAACAAAAATGATTAGGCAGGCTTAGGAAACAGCAAAAGCTTCAAAGGATTAAACACTAACGCTTCCTGCTACCCTTGGAGAGATCAAACACTCTGTGCTGTTCGCCCTGCAGCAGCAGCAAACGGCACTAAATCTTCCCCAGCAATCAGGGGATTTCGGAATTGCATGTACGGATGAGCAGGAGGCTGAGTTATAAGGAAAGATTAAAATGACTAAATATATATATCTTGGTCAAGCCACTAAGAGATGGTGTGACAGCAATGTGATACTCGTGTGGATGGACCTGAAGGGCACAGAGAACACAGGGAGGTGGGAAAGTTTGGGGTAAAAATAACTCAAAATGTGGCGTGATGGTAGAAATGACCCAAAATGTGGGGATGTAGCTGAAGCCAGGAGGCTGAGCACCATCACCCCGGGCTGACCGGCCATTCTCATCCACTAATTCCCATTCCTGCAATCCGGGGGCTTAACCATCAGCGAAATCACTGCAAGTGAAACCACTAGTACCTGTTTCCTTAAAACATACCCATTTTGGTGAACTAAAACCAAGTAGAAGTGCAGGGTATGGCTCTTCTTGGGAAACGCTGAGTTAAGGAGCAGAGATCACTGTGGGATTTGAGGATGGACACAATGGACACCCCCACACACAAACACACTGATAACAAACGGACACCCCCCCACACAAACACACTGATAACAAAGGCGAAGCCCCCGGAGACCGACGAGACACTGAAGGGAAGGGGGTTCGTCCCCTCAGCGCGGAAACTGAAGGCTTTACGGGGTTTCTCCCGCGGGGGTGCCGGTCATTCCGCACCCCAAAGGGCCTGTTTCCCCCGTTCCGAGCGAGGGCCAGCCGAGCACCGAGGGCCGCCCGCGCCGCCCGGGCCCGGCCCCTCTCGGGCCTGACGCCTCCCCCGGCCCGCGGCCATGGCGGCTCCGCGGCGCTGAGGGGGCCATGGCGGGGCCCGGCCCGGCCGCCCCTCCGCGCCTGGCGCTGGCTCTGGCCGCGCTCGCAGCGCTGCTCGCCGTGAAGTATTACCGGGACGCGGAGGCGGCGCGGCGGCAGGTACCGGGCGGGGGGCGGCCGGGCGGGGGGCGGCGGGTACCGGGCGGGGCGGCCGGTACCGGGCAGGGCGGCCATGGCCACGGCGGTGGCGCCGCCGGCCCGGGGAGCGTGAGGGGGCGGCGGGCGGGGAGGGACCCAGCGGGCCCGGGGGGAGCACCCGGAGTTGGGGGCCGCCGTTCGTGAGGTGGCTGCGGCCAGGCCGAGGTGAGCGCCAGGCACCAGTGGCCACTGGGGATGAGGTGAATGCCACCACCAGGCTGCGGGGAACACGGGGAGTTGGTGGCCGCCAGGGCTGAGGTCGCCGTAGCCAGGCTGAAGTGACTACCAGGCATCAGTGACCGTGGGGCTGAGGTGGCCACTGGTGTTGGGGTGACTGTGAGGCATCGCTGAGCACCAGGACTGGGGTGGCCACCACTGGGCTGAGGGGACCACGAGTGGTGGCATCAGTGGTCACTGGGGTTGGGGCAGCCACAGGGGCTGAGATCTTGCCACCGGGGTGAGAGGACTGCCACACATCGGTGGCTGCTGGGGCTGTAGTGGCCACTGCCAGGCGATCATTGAGCTGTGGTACCACACACCAGGGGACATGGGCTTGAGGTGGCCACCACCAGGCTGAAACCACCACGGAGCTGTGGTGGCCACCAGGTACCAGCAGTGACCAGTGCGACCAGCTGCTCCCTGAACGGAGAAGGAAGAGCGGGAGCACCAGCACCTCCTGTGCTGGGGGTTCTGAAGGGCACTGCAGAAGCAGCCGAAAAAGGGAAGGAAAACAGGAAGAGGGTTTTTTATTGCTTTTGTTTAAATTAGGCTGCTTGGCTGGTTTTGATTGTAATCCCTGTGATTCCAACGGCTGTGCCATGCTTTGGAGAACACCTTTGTTGGAGATCGTGCTCCTCTGGCTCTGTGCTTCATCCTTGAACATCTAAGAAGGTTCTGGGAAAACAGCAGACTTCTCCTTCTTGATATTTCTATGGAACAAAGAGAAGTGTCTTTAAATAATGTTTTTAAAGGATGCCTCTTTTCTCTGTGTCTTCTTGCATTGCAAAAAGGGAAAAGTGGTTCAAACCAGTTAATTTGAAGAATTTTTCCAACAAAGACAGAAGGGTGAGGACAGTCCTCACAGCCTGACACAGCCAGGTCTTTTGGAGGTTTGTTTTTTTCTGGAGGACATTCAGACAGCTGTCATTGGGTTCTGCTGGAGAGGAAAACAAAATGTGAACAACCCAAGGTTTTTATTTTTTCTTCCTCTTGCTTCAAACATATGTCTTGTCTCTTTCTATGGAAATGTTTATTTAGCTAAACAACCCACAAGCAGGTGGGAGAGGAAAATTCTTTGTGAAAACCACAACTCTTCCTCTACAAAAAGACTGAAATAAGCTCAGTCTTACCCCCTGGCACAAAGAGGGGAACTTTATGTTTCTTATAATCCCAGATTAGAAAGAAAAAGGAAAAAACCCACAAGCTGTGAGAGCTTTCTTTAATGTGACTGTTATCAGAAAGCAAAAGGCCGAGCCCTGACATCTCTTTCCCCCTTTAAACATCATTTTTATAGTCCCTTGTGGCCGAGTGCAGCAGGACTGGTGTGTTCTCTGTGGAAACCTTTGTTCCTCCATGGTTGGGGTCTTATCTCCAGCTGGGTGGGTACTCCTGGGATCCTGCTGATGGTTTGTTACTGCTTAAACCACGTGTCAGTACAGCTGAGGGGTGCAACTGTGCTTCCAGCTCTGTCTGTATATTGATTTTTGATGCTCATGTCCAACGCCTGTGTTCCCACTTCATGTCCTGCTGTCTCAGCTGCAGCCAGAGATGTTCTGTCTGTTTGGGGCACAACTGGTTCTGCCTCCATACCCGCTCAGTAAGGGATGATGATTTTACCCCACACTCCAGCAGCAGGCAGAGTCCAGCCATATGAAAGCTGGGAGAAGTTCTGAAGCCTGGCACAAGGCTTTGTGTCATGATCCTGGCACCTGGCTGACAGGGCAGGTGCTCAGGAAAACATTACCTATTTACAGGGCCAAGAATGCACATCCCCATTCATTCTGGGAACAAAAGCACAGTTTTAGCTCCAGGAATGTGGACAGGCCACAGTGGATTGTTCTGTGCACAAATAACTATCTTGTTCCTCTATTTTTCCATCTGTGTAGCTCCTGCACTCTCCCTTCCTTGTCTTTCCTCAGCCATATCCCCATCCAGATCTCCGGTTTGTATTCCAGGGTCTTTATTTCTCTCTCTCTCAGGCCTGGAACTGCCCTGGAAGGCTCATAAGTGCTTTTGTTGCTGCAGTTGATGGGACCAAAGCCTTCCAGGCTGCATTAGTGCTGCTTCAGCCTGGCAGGCACCAGATGGAAAATAAACTCGTTCAGGAGCTGTGGGGATGGTGGTGCTGCTGCAGGCAATGGAGAACAGCAGAATACAGAAGATTTGTGCTCACAGCTCCAGGCTTTTCTAGGGGGTGACAGGGGAAGCTGCCCCAAGTGATGGGTCACAGAGGATGTGCCAAGGGCTGGCAGTGAGGGGCTTGTCTCATTTGTTCTGTATCTCTCCCTTCTGTCACACCAACATGGAGCTCTTTTGTTGTGCCTCCAAGTTTTTCCTTTCTCTGCAGTGCTGAGACTGTGGAGTGGAAATAACTGAAAGCGTCTAGAGCCCTTTTGGGGCTGCTCCAAGGGAGACACTGCCTTTCCAGTGCTTCCCACTGGATCTCCATGTGAGCTTTGCAGTGGGAGAAATTGAGGCACAGGGTGGCTGGAATCTTGTGGAACTTTCTGGAGAGAGCCATGGGGTTTGTGGCTCCCTGATAGATGGCTGAGGGAGCAGGGAGCCAGTTGTGGGCAGTAATGCTGGCGTGGATGGTGGAAGTTATGAGTTCCAAGGGCTCAGCTCATTCCCTTTGTGTTTTTGTGATGTGGATACTCATGTATTTGACTGCCTTTGTTTTACCGCCCATTAATTCATTCCAGCAATCACCATCTCCAGGTGCTCTGAATATCTGCAGGTTTCACTAGCTGAAAAAAGTGGGAAATTTATCTCACAAAAGACTTTGAATCTGACTCCGACCAAGTGGTTCAGTCTGAATTATTCAGCCAGATGCAGTTTTAATATGCTCGTGCCAACACTTCCTGGACACTGATCCCAACTGTAAATAGCACAAAATCCTGCCAAGGGGTGTTAATTTTTCCCCTGGTTGGTGTTTGTATGCTGGGAAGAATGCAGATTAACTCCGGGGCTAAGAGGGGCCAGAGAGAATTTCTTTAAGAGGTTGGGATGAAATCTTACTTGCCTCTTCTTCCCAAACTAGGAGCTGGCTCTGAAGTCCTTGGGAAATGAGGGGCTGTTTCTCTTTTCCTCTCTGGACACAAACAATGACCTGTACCTCAGCCCAGAGGAGTTCAAGCCAATAGCTGAGAAGCTGACAGGTAGGTACTTGTCTGCCCTCCAGAGCTCTCCCTGCACAGACCAAGCAAAACCAAAGATAATGCACTCCACAGGTTTTATTAACTTAATATTTTATTAATTTTATTATTTCCTGGGTGCTGTTCTGGGTCTTATTTACATGAAGAGAGGCTGCAAAGCTTTACATGTTTTTGGAAAGGCTTAAGCACTAGACATCACTTTCACAAAGTTGAGTTTTTATAAGATGGGGGATCCCATTGCTGGACTAGCAAAGTACATAAGTTACTTTGTCTGGAGCTTAAAGGGGATTTGGGATGGGTGAATGCAACAAATACAGCTCAGCCCAGGCTAGGCCAAAACTATTATTGAGTCACAGCGTTCCATTCATTCGCTCCTCTGGCTGTGGCTGTGTCTCTTGGATAGCAATTGTGGTAGATCATGTTTGGAGACCATATCAGTGTGTAGCAAATGTCTCTGCTGGTGCCAAGCAGGGAGAAGTGTGGGGCTCCCAGTACAGTGGAAGCACAGACAGTCTTTGCTTGTGCTGTTATCTAAACCCACTCTTCTTCAGTTTAAAGCTATCGAGTTAGCTGCTAAAAGGAGAGTTTCCCTTCAACTCATGCAGCCAAAGCTGGTCTCCAGGGTGGATCTGAGTTCTGCTGCATAGGGACAACTGGGAAACTCCCAAGTGCTCCTGGATTTGCCAGGATACATGTCTAATCCCTTCACAATTGCTTAAAAGGGGAGGGAGGGGAAACAGCTGCTTAAATTCCTGTCCTTTTGTCTAGGGGTTGCTCCCATGTCAGAATTTGAAGAGGAGGAGACGCCTGATCCAAGCGGGGAGACTCTGTCCATTGTGGCTAAATTCCAGCCTTTGGTCATGGAAACAATGACGAAGAGCAAGGACGGTTTCCTGGGAGTAGGTGTCATGCAGGATGTGTATGGCCACAAATTCTGGAATGAGCATGTCCAGTGGGCTGGTAGCATCACCAGGAATACGTGCTGGAGTGTTAGGAGAGGGACATAGTCCTGCTGAAGCTGGTGGGATTTGCTGTGATGAGGAGACTTGCTGCTTCCTGCAGCATTTCAGTGTTTTCAGCACACTCAAGAGCACCCTGCCCCAGTTAACACACCCTTCCTGGGAAGCTGGAAGCAGGAATTAGACATGGCTTTCCTGGAGCTAAGTCCAGGAGCAGTGGTATTGGGTGGCATGTTCCCCTTGCCTCTATTACTCACATTCCTGAAAGCTGACAGAACTGTTTGGGTTGGTAAGAAGAATTTAGAATGTGATATATATTTCCCCCCCTTTTTCAAAGCCTCCTTGCATCTGTGAGTATCACTGCAAGTTTGAAGAATCCAGTCTGGGCTCTGACAGCGTCTTTTGTTCACAGATTTCTCACGTTGCTCTCTCTGGGCTGAGGAACTGGACGGCCCCAGCAGCCCGTATGAGTGTGCTGCTTGCCAGGCAGTTTAAAGCCTTTCTTCCTCCAAAGAATAAACTGGATCTTGGGGATCCGTGGTGGATAATTCCTAGTGAATTAAACATCTTCACTGGGTATCTTTCTAACAACAGATTTTACCCTCCGCCTCCCAAGGGCAAAGAGGTGAGATATGAAACTCAGTTTCTACATGCCTGATATGTAGTTGGTAAAAATGTTCTGGTTTGTAGCCCAGATGAATCACAGGAATCCTCAGAGGGACAAGGCTGTTGCTATATGTCTCCCTGGGTGTTCTAAGGAAGCAAAAAGCCTTCAGTATACAGCCAGGAGTACCGTCTCCTAAATCAGAGCTAAAACAGAGCAGGCAATATGAGGCTGACTTGAGTTACTTCATCTTGCTTTGTTAATTGTGTTTTTAGGATATTTAGGGATTTTAGGATAGTTTTTCCCAGAGAGGGTTAGCCAGAAGGCAGCTGTATGAAGTGATCATTCCTTGTGGAACAGTGGCCAAGTGCAACCCCAGAGGGGAACATTTTGTTGACAAGTGAATCACTGTGTATACGCAGCAGGTAAAGCCAGGCATGAGCATCACCCTCCCCTGGGTGTGCAGGCAGGTGTCAGTGATCTCTGAGCTGAAGCACCTTCTCAGCTTGGTGTGATTTTTGATTGCACACCCACTCCTTCAAAATCTGAAATACTATTGATGGAGGCAGCCTCGTAGATCAGTTTACTGTCCTGACTGGCATGATGGAAACTTGCAAACAATGGGAATAGTATAGAAGCCCTGGAAGGTGGATTTATGGATATATTTTCAGAAGCGATCTCTTGCTTTATCTCCTTGGTTTGTGATTAGGTTGGTCTCTGAGCTAGTTTTTAAGTCATAGCCATTCTCTTGCCTTCCTGATCTGGTGGGGAGTTGCTTTGGAGCTGCAAACCTGCGTGGACAAACTGTTCTCATTCATGCTGTCTTACAATTCTTTCTCCAGGTCATAATCCACAAGCTTTTGAGCATGTTCCACCCACGCCCCTTCGTAAAGACCCGCTTTGCTCCCCAGGGAGCTGTGGCCTGCATTCAAGCCATCAGCAGCTTCTACTACACCATAGCATTCCGGTGAGGCCATGGGTCCAGGGTGCTTGAGGGGGACTTGGGGGCACTTCAGTGTTTGTTCCATACCCCAAGGGAGTGGGGAAGGCTGCTGTGAGCCCATGGCAGACAGCACACGTGCCACTGCATGTGCACTCATGTTCCCAAGCAAGGCCAGATGCGTTCTGGCGGGTGGGGAGGTGATGTGTCAAGGAAGAAGAGGGTGGTTCACAGCCAGCTCTTGCTCTCAGTGTCACTGTGTCTCTGGTGAGGCAGGGACTGTTCCCACATGCAGGACACCATTGATTCTTCATCACCCTTGGAGCTATTCCTGGCTGAAAGGGAAGTGATTAGCAAAAATTTTGCTAAATTTTTGTTAATCAGAGGGTGGAGTGTCTTTGCAAGAGGGAGAGTCTAGGGAATTATTATCTTGTTTTATTGGGAGTGTTACAGCTTTTATTTACCTGATCAAGCTGGAAGGGAGGCTGAAGGGGTCTTGTTCTGTCCCTGCATTTCAAGACATGGTAATGTAATTTGTCCTTCCTGGGTGGACACTTAATGACAACTCCAAAAGGCATCAATACTGGCGATGTTCCTGACCCAGAGGATCTACTCCAGTCTTTTACTCTCTTCATTGTGTGACATGAAAAGGTTTTTGAACTGTACTTCTCTTACCCTGCTTAGGTTCATAATTTCTGGTGCCTGGAGGTAGCTTTTTCCTGCTGTCATCTTGAGCACATGATCCTTTCTCTCCCACAAGAACTGCAGCTGATGGCTCCTTTCCCTTTTCAGGATCCATGCTGAGTTCCAGCTGAACGAGCCACCAGATTTTCCCTTCTGGTTTTCTCCAGGCCAATTCACAGGTCACATCATCCTCTCCAAGGATGCTTCTCATGTCCGAGAGTTTAAGCTTTTTGTCCCTAACAACAGGTACAGCTTTTTCTCTCTCTTCCTGGGTGATGAACAGACTTGAGTATTGTTACAGACAAGACCAACCCAGTTGGAATCCAGGGGCTCTGGGAGCCTGTGCAAGACTGGAGGTCATGTGTGGGGGGAGGCTTGTATACTCTGTTTAGATGAAGGTACAAGTGCAGTGACAGCCCTGTCTCCTGTGGTACCTGGGCATCCTGAAAAGTGCAGGGAAGGCAGAGCTGCAGCCTGAGCTTTGGCCAGGCTGGTTCTGCTGTTTCTTCATGTGGTTCCCTCATGCATCCTTCCTTGCCAGTGGTCACCACGGTCGTCATGTCCTTAATTCTCTAGTTGCTCCCTAAACTGTTTCTCATGCAATTTTTCAGGAATAGCTTTGTTCATCAACAGGTCCAGAGGGCATCTGGCTTGGGAGAGGCAGGGAAGGACAAGGACAGAGGAAGGACAAAAAAGAAACAGGGCAGAGGCTGCTGAGGGTGTGGAGCACAGAGTTGGAAATAGTTGTCCTTGCACAGTCTGAATGCAACTGGCACCTGCTACAGCTGAGCATCCAAACCTGAGCTATCCTGTGCCAAACCACTTTGGAAGGAGGTACCTGCAGGCATGTGGGAAGACACACATTGAGGTTGTCCTGCTGTTGCCCTAGAGACAGGCAGCAGCCTCCTCACTCGTAGCACTGCTCCCCATGTCCTATGCCAGCATTCCTTGGCTGTGGCAGGCACTCCTGCAGCTGTGAGGTACCTGTTGGAAGCTGCAGAAGTTCCTCATGTGTCTGTGATCATAGAATCATGGAATGGTTTGGTTGGGAGGGACACCTTCCACTAGACCAGGTTGCTCCAAGGCCCATCCAACCTGGTCTTGAACACTTCCAGATATGGGGCAACCACATCTGTCTGTGATGAATGAGCTCATGCTTTTTTAAGCCAAGTTCCTGGAAAATAAGTGATTTGAGTTTTGCAGTTTCCTGTAAATGCATCTCTACTAGTCGCTGAGGATCCCTGACACGTTCCATGGTCTGATTCACTCACCAATAACTGTCCTTTGGTACGTGGGGGATGAGGAGGGTGTGGAAAGCAGCCCCAGGCACAGTCCCAATGCCTGGCTTCAAGCACTGAATTTCAGCAAGGCCTAATGCTCCTTCTTCAACATATTTTTTGCTTGGAGTCTCACAGGGTAAGGTTTTGTGTGCATAGCTTTGCACTAGTTCATTCGTGCTCTCTGGCAAGGAGCTGGAAGCGTTTCTGGGGAGAAAAGCTTCAAATCTCTTTGGCCATGATGGCTGGAGTGAAAATTCTATTTTAACATTACCCTGGTGACTCAACCCCAGTGGCTCTGTCAGCACATTTCTTACAGTGAGCAGACACTTAGGGCTCTGCCAGCAGTTCCTTACAAAAGCCTTTCACTTCCAAAAAAACACTTTTAAAAGTTCAGTAGTATCAGAATGTGTGAGTTAAGTGCTGGGAAGGAAGAGGGAGCAAAGGCATCTCTCGCTTCTGTAATTTGATAGAGCTCAAAGGTGGGAGGGCATTTTCCCAGTGTGCTGAGTGAGTGCCTGGGCCCTGGTCCAGCAGGGATCTGTTGTTACTGGTCTGGTGGAGGGAACACAGGGATCTCCAAGGAGCCAGAGGCTCCAGGCTTCAGTGCTGACCCTGCAAGAGGAGCATTGGATGTTCCTTTTTTCGGGGTTTCCCACGCACAGCTTTAGCCTTGGGTGACTCTGAACATGCTGGGTTCACCTTGCAGGTCTCTGAACGTGGATATGGAGTGGCTGTATGGGGCGAGCGAGAGCAGCAACATGGAAGTGGATATTGGATACCTGCCTCAGGTCTGTGGTCATTCCACATCCTCCATGCATGGGCAGCAGCTCCGCAGGGAGTTATGCTGTGGTGGCCCCAAGCTGTATCACATCCATTATCCTTGTTCTTTAGGGCCTTCTCTTGATTATTGCAATACAATTTCCATTGATCTGTGTAAGTCCTTTGTGTGGCTCCCTATTGCCAATTCTTGTGTTATTTTCCTTTTGCTCTCCATGTGGATTGAATTCTAAGCTCCTCGAGTCATGTGACTTTTTGCTTTCTTAAAAACATCCTCTGACAGGCAGGAGGGGAAGATGAGGAGCTGAACCCAGGCTCTGAGCCCATAAAAACTGCAGGTCTGAATTTAGAAACTGCATGAGGTCTTTCCACTGTTTTGTGGTAATCCCAGCTCTTGGGACAGGAAACATAAGTCAGGATTTTGAATACCTGAATTTAAGAGTCTCATTTTCTCCTAAATTAGGCCCATGTTTATTTTTAATTATCAAAAGCCAGGAAAACAGACTTAAAATCATTTCAGCTGTACCAGAACACTGAGCCACAGGGAAGCTCCTGAGCAGCTTTCCCTGTTGCACCCTCTTGTGGCTTCTCAGGGCTTAGTAAGGGCTGAACTGGTGATGGAAGCAAGAGCTTCAAAGTAGCCCTGCAGGTCCTAATGATTTTAAGGATCTGGTGTCCCCCAGTCAAAAATTTCCACTGGGAAGGTGGATTTCCATTCTGGCAAGCACAGCCAAACAATAGCTGAAGGAAATTAAGTTGCTTTCCTGGTATATCCCCCATATCTGCAACTGGTAAGGTGCAGCTCCAGGAGACAGATCAAGCTGTGTCTTCGTTAGAAGCTGCACAGTCTTATTTTGAATCTTTGTCCTGTCCTGGAGTACAGAAAACCAGGGGTGGGGTGTCTGCAGTGTCCAGCTCAGTCTGTTCTCCTGCAGATGGAGCTGGAATCGACAGGGCCTTCAATCCCCGCCGTGATCCATGACGAGAATGGAAACACCATCGACAGCCAGGATCCCTCAGGGGAACCCATTCAGTTTGTGTTTGAAGAGATAACCTGGCAGCAGGAAATGCTATGGGAAGAGGCAGCCCAGAAGCTGGAAGTGGCCATGTATCCATTTAAGAAGGTGAGGAAGGGGCCGAGCTCTTTCTTGGCATGTTTATTTGGGGCAGGTTGTCTTCACTGAGACATCCAGTCACCTTGAGAACAAGCAGAAAGCAGAGGTCACAACATAAGAGCAGTGTGAGAGTCTACCAGCTTAACGTGTGCCTCAGGCACCACATGTGGCTTGATGGGCTTTAGCTTCCAGATGAAGGAGTGCAGCATCTCTGAAAAGGCAATTGGGGTCACAGGGCAGCACAGACAGGAGCAAAGCCTCGATGTCAGGTGTCCCAGACTTGTAAGCATAGGCTCATCTTTCTTGCCTCTTATCAGTGGCTGCTGCCATGATGTTGGAGGAGGCAGGTGATCGTGCTCCTTAGAAATGGTTTTCCTCTGGCATTACTTTTGCAGCATTCAGGTACCTTTGGACCAAGCTGTCCTTATCAGCAGAGAACACACAATCTGCCTGTGCCTCTGCATCCCACAGTAAGACACAAATTTATAGCTCTGGGTGACTCAAACTGTTTAACATGCCAGCAGCCTGTGAAGCAGATGGCTACTGCCTGTCACCGCTTCCTTGGCTGAAGGGACACGTTTCAGTGGCTGCCTCCTTGTGCCTGAGCTTACAAATATCCCTTCAAGCTGCCAAGATGTTAGTATCAGTTCCTTTCATTTGAGTGATTGGAACAGTCTCTGTGCAGGGTCAATTTTTAGGCTCTTTCGGTGAGGTTTTGTAATAAATATCTCAAGGCCAGATTTCCTGGGCAGCTGAGGTGGGATTGCAGACAGCTTGCCATTGTGCAGATGCTCTGTGCAGTGGGTAAAATCAGGGCTCTGCAGGTGCCAGTGACAGCCCACAGGCTGTAAGAGATCACAGTCTCCCCAGGAGATGAAGTTGCCCCTGGGGAAACCACCACAGCTGTCATTTGCTTGAATCTGCAGGTTCTACTGTAGCTTGAAGTCTGTGTGTGACACCCAAGAGCTGTGGCAGGTTCCTTCAGACCTGCTCCTGTTTGAGCTGGGCAGTTCCATGTCTGTTTCTCACGCTGTCTCTCTGCCTCCAGATCTCCTACCTGCCCTTCACAGAAGCTTTCGAGAGAGCAAAAGCAGAGAAGAAGCTGGTGCACTCGATCCTGCTGTGGGGAGCCCTGGATGACCAATCCTGCTGAGGTGAGGACGTTCCCAGCCTGGCTGGAGGGATAATGGGCCTTGTTTGGGTTCCAAGGAGAGCTGGGGGTCAGGCAGCTGGTCACAAGCCAGCAGTAAATTTCCTGTTACTCTTTTTGGCACTGAAGATGCTGAATAGACAAAGGCTGGAAATGGGGAATTACTGATATGAGCTTAGTTCTCCTGTGGCAGGATCAGATCTGAGTCAAGCCTAAGACCAGTGTGTGAGTCAAGTGCCTTTGTCGAGGTGGAGACACTGATCTGGTCCCTCCCCTTTCTCTTCCCTTCTCAGGCTGCTTGAGAAGAGGCAGCGCTGGCAGGGTGAAAGGGACACTGCTCTCTGCTTTATCCCTGGCACCTGCACAGGACAAGCCAGAGCCAGATGTGGGCTTGGCATTGTCCTGATGTGCAGCTTTTCCCTCCAGTCCCTAAGAACTTCTGTGCCACATAGGGCAGGAGGGATGGATGGGATGGGTGTCTTTAGTTCTGTCTGCCCTTAAAAACTCTCCAGCACTGGGCTCTCCTTGGCATGAGGAGCAAGTGGCACTCAGGGTGGATCCGCAGGGATCCGTGGCAGGCTTCTCCTCGTCCTTCTGTGCCTGGCATGTGGCTTGGGGTCTGCTCTGGTGAATCTTCTCTGCCAGCAGCACCTGCAGGAAACAAAAGCTGTGGAAAAGTGCCAACAAAGGAGGAAAAAAGACAATGGGAAGGGCTGGGAGGAGCCAGAGTCAGCTGCCACGCCAACCAGGGGGTGGCATCACGGTGGCCTGGAGCGTGGTGACAGTCACCTCAGGAAACACATCAAACCCGTGTCCCTCTTCCTCTGACAGGTTCGGGGCGAACTCTCCGGGAGACTGTCCTGGAAAGTTCGCCCGTCCTTGCCCTGCTGAACGAGAGCTTTGTCAGCAGCTGGTCGCTGGTGAAGGAGCTGGAGGAGCTGCAGGTGAGGGTCCCACCCCACCTGCCATCTTTGCTAGTGCTGCTGAACACAGATGAGGCTTGGCACAGGGGTACCAGGGGAGAGGGAGCTCACACCTGTGCCGGAGGGGATTTTGGTTTCAAGTGCTTCATGTCTGAGCCACTGCAGGGGCCAAGCAGACACCAGATGGAGGCAGCCTAAGAAATGGCACAGTGACCCCCTTCACATTCTGTTCTGATGCCAGTTTTAAAGGCTGAACCACATGCTTCACTGGGAGACAGCCCTGCCCAAGGCCACTGGTGCCATCAACCAGCTGACTTCTTTGCAATCCAGGGAGCAACCAAATAACTATCTGAGCCCTGAGTCTTCTGATTGCACCTTTCCCCACTTCTGGGCCTGTCTCCGGGCCTGTCCTGTCAGCTGGGGTCAGTCACAGAGCTGGAGACTCTGGAAAAGGCTGGGATCAGATTGTTGGTATGTCTGGAAACTGCCAGTGATGGGGTGATTTTATTGTTTGGGGATAAAACGTACAGCTGAAATTTGAGAGGGAAACTGAAGGGGAATAGTAAAGCAGATTGTGAGAACGGTACCGGTTACCATGACACTGCAAGGCAGCTCTACAGTCCCTCCCTCACATGCTTTTTTTACTTGTGTGCTGTTCTGCCAGTTTTGGGGTGTGCAAATGTGTTTCTTTGGGTTCTCCCTACAGAGTAACAGAGAGAATGAGTTCTACAGCAAACTGGCTGACCTGCACCTGGAGAAATACAACTTCCCCGTGGAGATGATCATCTGCCTCCCCAATGGCACTGTGGTATGGTCAATACCCTTCAGCTGGGCTGGGCTCTTCCCATTAGAATGTGCTCTTTGCAGGGTCTCCCAGATCCTGAAGTGAATGTCCACTGCCCCAGCCATTCCCTGGCCCCTTGAGCCATTGTCCTTCATGGTGTGGTGCTCGGAGGGATGCTGTGGTGGACAGGCAGCAGCCCTACCCAGAAATCTAAAACAAATGTGCTTTTATTCAGAGACAGAGCAGCAGCAGCTCTGGGCAGGGGTGGAACAGACTTGAACCAAGTGTCTGCCTGTGATTCCTCATTGTCCCTGGTTGAAGTTGGTGGGGAAGCCACTGTAGTGTGTTCCCTGTTCCCATTGTCTTTTGTGCTCATCCTTTGGAGAAAATCTCCTTATTAGCCCCTTCTAGCACATTTGTCTTTCTCTTGATTCCCCAAATTTATCAGGTCAGATCAGCCATTAGCAGGTCCACATGCTTTGGCTCTGCTGTGCTCCCTAGCAAGCAGTCCCCCACAGTCCCCCCACCTTGGACTTGATGAACAACAGTTCCTGACACTTGGCAGCACAGTGCTGTCTGTGTCAGCTGCTGGGCTGGGCTGTCTGCAGGGCAGGATTCTGCCAGGGCTAGTCCCACTGTGCCCCTCACTGGCCAGATACCAGTTGGTCACATCTGCAGGGCCCCCTCACTCTCTCTTCGTGGCTCCCCCACAATGAGGCCATGGGCTGGTGACAAATCGCAGCTCAGCCTGTCTGTGGTCAGTGGCCACGTGTCCCCCTTTCCCACCTCCATGGGAAGTGTTTGAAGCTCAGGTGCTGGTTCTGCAGCTGTGTGGGCTGAGAGCTCATATCAGTGTGGTCTGGCTCTGTCTTCCCAGCCTTTACTCAGAGCTAAAGGATCTGAGCCTCCATGATTTTTTCCAAATCGCCTTCATCGCCTTCTTAACCTAAGCCAGGGGTCAGTACTCAGAGGAAGACAGAGACTGTTGTCTTTCACACATTTTTCTCTGATTTTAAAATGCAACCCTGGATCCTGGTTCCTGAATTAGCATTTACAAAGCATTAAAGATTCTGTAAGAGTTGTTACAGCCTTGTCACCTCTGTCCTGGCCAGAGGCCAAGGCAGCAGATGGGGAATTTTTCTGGCCCTTAAAGTCCCCTCTCATCTGTTTCCTTTCCCAGATTCACCATATCAATGCCAACTACTTCCTGGACATTACTTCTATGAAGCCTGAAGATGTTGAAAGCAGCATCTTTAGTTTTTCAACCAATTTTGAAGACCCTTCAACTGCAACTTATCTCCAGTTCCTGAAGGAAGGACTGCAAAGAGCAAAACCATACCTGCAGACCTAAAAACAAAGGCACCTGAATCCCTCATAGAGATGGCCAAAGACTTCAGATATCTATTTTGGTTACAGCAACTGCTCATCATCTTCGCACCAGGTGTTGATGTTAAGCTGCAAACAGTCCCAGAACAGGGCTTTGCTCTGTATGTTGGTTTGAGGCTGAGTTTCAAGTTTTACACAACCTGCCCTTTTGAGTTCAGGCAAATTTTACAGGAGTTAAAGTACTTGAATGCATTCTTGGTGCATATGCCTTGGTCTGCCAGCCACCCTCATTTTTTTCCAACTGCTGTTCAGACTCTGGTTAAACTAGTGTAACAGCATCGCCCAGAAACCCTGATCTGCAGGACTGGACTGATGCAGAATTGCCATTATGACCAAACACTCGTGGTGAGAACAGAATCCAGTGCCGGTTGGAAGCTCCCCACTCCCACCTCTGTGCCAGTGCCATGGACGCCAGCTCTTGACAACAGCATTTTTTGACAGTGACAACCAGTGTGTGATGGGACTGTAGCTGGGAATGTGCAGACAGGAATGTGGGAGGTTTGAACTGGAGAGTGAGCTCTGGAGTGGCTCCACAGGGCCTTGTGTGACCTGGTGGCAGAGGGGTCTCACTGGTGACAAAAGGGTCTCACTCATTCAGGTTCTCTGGCCCTGAGTGCACAAGTGCTGAGCTTGACACAGGAATGTTAGGAACGGAGACCAGGGCTTTGGAGGTTTGGTGCAGCTCAGAGGTGTCAGGTGAGGATCAGTTTGGGGGGCTCAGAGCGCAGAGCTCCTGTGAGCTCCACCAGTGCAGTCCATGCACTTCAGGCTATGGGACACAGCAGTGAGCAGTGCCCCCACCCATTCAGCCCAGGGCTCCCACCTCGCTGGCTTTGGGAGCTTGGTTCTCCCAGTGTGCCCTTGGAGCTGGTGCAATGCCCTGTCCGTGTTTGCTTTGAGCTTCCAGGTCACGCTGGATGATGAACCATGAAATTCCCTTTGGGAACTGCCCTGAAAGCATTGCCTGGTTGAGAACTGAGCAGCTTAGGCATATTCCTACAGATATGTGATGAGACAAAGCATCTTCAATAGCAGCCTGCAGCCAGCTGGTGATGCTTTTTCTGCTCTCTGAAGCACAATTTTGTTGGACCAAACCAAATGAAGGCAAAAGCCTTTTTGTTTTTTTCAAGACATATCTTCATTCCTGGGCTCCAGGTCCTGGGAAGAGCCCAGGGGTGGTGATATCCTCTCCTAGCCCTCCTGTCTCTATCAGAGCCTGGAGACTGAGCGTAGCTGAACTCTGGGCTGAATCAGTGTCACTTCACTAATTGCTCTAGGGAGGCGAATTACTCCGGGATGTTTCTTAGTATTGCCTTTATAACTATGCATTAGCTCTGCACTTTCCTACCACTCTGAGGGGCTACAGTGTGACAGGCTGGGATCTGGCAATGCCGTGTTGGGCGACAGAGATCCTGCTGCACCAACAGTCTCATCCCTTCAGGGGACTTTGATCCCTTCAGGCCTCCAAGGAAGCCTTTAGGATCCTGCAAAGTACCTTGTTTTTTATTCTTGTGAACCCCTGGGCTCTTGCAGCCACCTCTGAGTCCTCCTGGGAAACTCAGGAGAAAAGGGTTAGTCTGAACAGTGGCAGAGGGAGCCCAAACAGCCCCCCCTGGCCGCTCCAGCCTGGGGCACTCAGGGGGTCCTGGATCCTGCCAGACTGCTCTGTGTGCCCACCTGGGGCAGCGGGCTGGGCTCAGCAGCTGCTGCCTCCGGCTTTATTAACTCGTGCCAAGCGCTCGTCTCCTCTTTGTAAAGCACCCATTTACTCTGTACATTCTCCATAGGGGGGGAGCTGGTGCTGTTTCCCCCCCCCGCCCTGCGCCTTGTGACGCCCTGGCCTGAAACCCACGGCGGGCCCGGGCCGATGTCGGGCAGGGAGGGTCGGGGGAACCAGCCCCGCGCGGGTCGGTGCCGGTGTGCGCGGGGCCGCCGGGCCCTGCTGTAGCTGCATCGGTAAAACCATCCATACCCCCAGCCCGGCCTCCCGCAGTCCTTCCTTCCCTCCCTCCTTCCCTCCGTCCCTCGGCGGACTCGCTGCTCCCGCTGCGGGCGGGGCGCCTGCGCTGCGGCCCCGGAAGGGCGAGGGGCGGCTCCGGTTCCGGTTCCGGTTCGGCTCCGGTTCCGGGCGATGGCGGCGGAGGGCCCGGCCGGGCCGAGCTGCGGCGGCCCGCAGGTACCGCCGGGCCGGGGGGACGGGAGGGGACCGGGGAGGGACCGGGGGGGGGAACGGGGAGGGACCAGGGGGGACCGGGAGGAGCCGGGGAGAACGGGGAGGGACCGGGGGGGACCGGGAGGAACGGGGAGGGACCGGGGGGAGCCGGTCTCGGGCCGTGGCGGCGCTCCCGCAGCCCCTCGTTGTGTGTTGCAGTGAGACGCGGCGCGGCGGGGTACGATGAGCCCCGGCAGCCGCGGCGGCCAGCGCTGAACCCGGCCCGGCGGCTGCCGCCGCGGACATGGACGCGGAGGCCGTAAGTGGAACGGGGCCGGGACAGTGGCCCTGCCGCCCCGGCAGCTGCCCCGAGCACCTGGCCCCTGCCCCGGCAGCTCCCTCGGCACCAGCCCTGCCATTTAGCCCCGGCTCTTAGCCCTGCCAACTGCCCCAGGACCTCCCCCCGACATCTGCCCCAGAACCTGCCCCCGGCACTGTCCCCAGGACCTCCCCCTGGCACCTGCCCCAACATCTGCCCCCAGGACCAGCTTCCAGCCAGAGCCCAGTCACGGCACTCAGTGCACCCCAGCTCGGTGGTTCAGTTTAAAATACACCTTGGGAATTTCAGGTCTAACTGCAGAGAGCATGATGTGCGGAATGAGCTCTGGCAGTCAATAAATTAATGGGTGCATTGTGGCCCGACCAATAAAACATGCTTGGATTCTGGTTTGTGATGGTATTATTTGCTGTCCAGAGCCTTGTGCTGCCTTCTGTCACAGGAGCCTGTGACAGCGTAAAACGGGCAGAGGGGAAGAGAACTTCACCTTTTGGGTCCAGTTCAGTGTCCAGAGATCACTAAAACATTTGCTGTTTCTGAAAGTACCCTCCAAGGCTGTTCTCCATGGTTTTTGGTTGGGACAGCCATAGAATAGACTTGTCACTTTGCTGTCACCAAAGAAATGTTTTATCCCAGGATCCCAGAATGGGTCAGGTTGGAAGAGACCACTGGAGGTCACCTGGTCCAACCACCCTGCTCAGGCAGGGTCTCCTAGAATAAGTTCCTCAGGATCATGTCCAGGTGAATGTCTCCAGGCAAGGAGACTCCACAACCGCTCTTATCAGAAACTTATCAGTGCTGCTTGTATTAAAGATTGTGTGAAGGCAAGTGTGTCCCACTAAATAAACCTTTATTCTGATCTCATGTTCCTTCTGGGCCTTTGATACGACAGTGTTTTCCTTCTCTTGCAAGTTCTCATTGGTCACTCAGTGCCTGTTACTGAGTGCTTTTAGTTTTCAGTCCAGAAAAAAATACACCCATGTTAAAAATGCTCCTGTACCATCTGATTTCATGTGTGTTAAGCTGAAACAGTTTTATGGATTGGGGAACTTAGTTATCAACAGGTTCCAAATCAAAAATATCACTGAACAAGTAAAGTCAGAGACTTCTTGCTAGTTTAGGAGAATTTCCAATTTAATAAATTTCAAGAAAGGCAACAGACTTGAGATATTAATTTTGTCATGGGGATTCTTACAGACAATCCCCATCTGGCAGAACAAGCCCCATGGCTCAGCACGCAGCGTGGTCAGGATGATCGGGTCAAACCTGCCTCTGAAACCCTGTCCCAGAGCCACCTTCGAGGTAAGTAGCTTGTGGGCTTTGGGGGTGGGGGTGGGAGCTGCTGTTCTGGGGCAGGACAAGGCACTGCCTCGAAGTGCTCTTTGTCACCATGTCCACAGAGTTGTAGCCACAAAACTTGTAGCAGTACAGTTAATTTTAAATTTTGGGGTTTTTTCTTTTATGTTTAATTCTGTTCTTGGAAAGTGATCATTGGCAACGTGAGGAAATACCTCCTCAGACAGTGCCTGAAGAGTGAGTTTAACAAGCTGGAGGAGTTGGAAATGTGGAGATGCTGATTCAGTGCTTTGTTGTGTGACCTCCCACAAGCCTTGTGCCCTCTGGGCCTGTTTCCTAAACAGTCAGACAGGGTTTATGGAGACAGTGACGTCACTGTTGGAGCTCAAGGACAACTCTGGGACTTGTGCAAAGTGTTGTGCATGGCCTTGGCAGTGTTTGGGCTGGATCAGGTGTCCCTTCCTGCCTCAGACACAGACCAGCACACCAAGAACACATGCAAGGAGCCAGCACAGGGAAGTGCAGCACTTCCCAAGCCCCATGGTGTTGCTGTTGTACTTGTGACAGAGGCAGCTGCTATTTTGTTGCTGAGGAGTTGGGCTCTGCCTCTGCAGCACATTTTGGCCGGCTTCGGGAGACACAACCATCATCTCCTTAACAGTATTTTCTTCTTTTTAGGTTCTACCAAGTGTTTCAGATCTCTATTTAAATAATGTGCCCCCAGTCCCCACCTTGGCTGACATTGTATGGATTGCAGCAGACGATGAGGAAACATATGCAAGAGTCAGGTTAGTTCCTCTCCCTGTCTGCAGGTCCTTGTTGTTATTCTTTGGTTTATTTTGCATAGCTCAGGCCAGACATTGATCAAATGGTCGCAACTGCCAGTCCTCACAGGCTCTGATGTGGTGCCTCTTGAAAGACATTTTTCCCAAGAGAAAGGGGAAAAAAAGATTACAAGGGACCCTGTGAGGAATTCCTGTAGGAAGTGCCAAGAGTCTGTGCTATGCCATGTTTTACTCACTGGCTGATCTGTGCAGAGTAATCCCCTGATCCAGGGTGGTTTCCCATTAGGAAGTTGAAGAGTTGAGTTCTCACAGGACTGAAATGTTCTGCCCTCGGGAGTTTGGCTCTGGTCAGTTGAACTTCTGTCCTAAAGCAGGGCAGTAGTGACAGTTGCCTTGTGAAAGATAAAACGGACTTTGGAATCAGAAGCAAAAGTTAACTGGTAAACGAGACTTTTCATGTGCACCCAGCATGGGGACACGGTCACCAGAAGAAAGGTGACTTCAGACCATGTGAGTACACACAGACTTTTGTCCCTGAGTCCTCTCACCACATCTTTTGCCCCTGCGTTGTGATTTCTGTGACAGACTTTCACAGAATTCCAGACTGGTTTGGGTTGGAAGGGACCTTAAAGCCCATCTTCATTCCACCTGCCATGGGCAGGGACACCTTCTGCTAAACCAGGTTTGCTCCAAGGCAAAGGCTGTCCAGGCTAGCCTTGAACACTTTCACGGGTGGGGGAGCCACAACTTCTGTTCCTTTTTAATTCATTGTGTTGAAGGCTTCTGCTCCCCTCAGTGTAAGCCAAGCATTGTTGTCACAGATAGGTTTGGACCTTGTAAATGACCAACAGGTTTTTGTCCCCTAGAAGTGACACTCGCCCACTGAAGCACAAGTGGAAGCCAAGTCCCTTCACTGTGATCCAGCGAAACGCCTCAGTGCCCAACCTGAGGAGGCAGGAGGAGAAGCTGCTCGCCCTGAAGAAGCCTGGCTTGCCAGCACTGAGCCGAACCACAGAGCTCCAGGATGAGCTGAGTCATCTCCGGAGTCAGATTGCAAAAATAGTCGCTGCAGAGTCAGGTAGGGACATAATGAGCTTTATTTCTGTTGGAGGCTGAGTTATTGAGTTGTTATTTACTCCATGCAGACCAGACTCATTCCAGCAAAGCCATAGTGGGACGTTGGCTCTGGGGGCAGCTCAGGGCTTGATCTGTGTTTAGAGGTTTGTATCTTTACTGGAGAAATTCCAGCTTGTTTTCAAGAAATTCCAAGCTTTGTGGCTGCATTTGGAGGCACCTTATTTCATAAAAACATTGGTGTGTTCTTACTATTCCTGCTCCCAGCTGGCCATGAGTATGAAGGTTCTGTCTTGATTTCGATAGGAGGGAGGTTTTGATGTTTGTTTCTGGGCAAATGACAGAATTGTTCACCATTTCTGTAGCAAATGAGGTATTTGGGGAAAAGCCCAGCTGGACTGATTTCTTTCCTTTTTGTTTAGAAAAATTTTATGCAGCTAAAAACCATGATTTGGCCTCAAAGCTGAACTGTGAGGAAAGATTTTATACTTCTCTTCCTTTTGTGGCTTTTCCCCTGTAGTCGTCTCTAAAAATGTGACAATATTTGGTAGGATCCAAATCCAAATGGTTCTACAAGTCTTGCTGCAACAGTGGCTGCTTCAGAGTGTGTGACTAGTAAAGAAATACCTTGGTGTCTGTGTATGGAGAATTCAGAAGGCAGAGTCATATCCCAACTCAAAAAATATTGAAGTTTTACAGACTAAAGACTGTAGTCCTTTCTGAAGAAAGTTTTTCTTAGAAGCTGTGTTTCTGTTGTGCACAACATTTTGCTAATAACTGAGGTGTCAGCTGTGTTGTTGTTATTATTATGCCTGCTTTCCAGAGGAAAAGAAGGACTTATAATTCTTCTCATTACTTTAAAAATGATAAAAAAAAGGATTGTGCCACACTCTAAACACATTAACCTCAACCATGCAGGGAATGAGCATAAAACAAGGCAGCGCAGATGTCCCATCCAGGGAATCTGTGTGTATCCTCAGCCTTCTTTATGCAAGATCAGAGGGACAACCAGATTGGAATAAAGAGCAGGAAATTCTGTGATTTTTTTTTTTTTTTGCTTCTCAGTGTTTTCTCAGCTCTACAGTTGATTAGAAAACTCTGTTTAAATTCAAGGAGAGTAGCAACGAGGGAAAATTAGAGATCCAGATAGGAGAAAAATGATTTAGTCATTTAATACCTTTTTCTTCCCCTTGCCTACTGTGGTGTGTGAAAACAGCTCAGATCGAGTCTCAGTCATAGCAGGAGTGGTGATTTAGAGCCTTTGCTGCAACTCATCATCTGATGGAGATGATAAGGACTTAGGAGGCTTCTTTTGGAAAGATTGATGTCAAGAAAAGGAATATTGTGCACTCTGCATTATTAGCTATTGTTAGAGAAATCTCTTAATTGGGAATTGATGACTATCTGCCAGTTCACTTTCGAGGCCAAGGGTATCAGTGCTTGGAGGGACAGTTTGTTTTCAATGCCTGAAGGTTCTTCCAAGGAGATGTGCCCTTGGCATGTTCCTGGGTTTGGATCGGTTTCTCTTCATGTTTTACCCTGAAAATGCCTAATTCATTTTCACTTAACGCTGGGAATTCCTATAGCTGTTGTTATCCTCACTGTGTGTTACATAAATCCCATCTTCCCTGTGGAAATAGGTGGGTGCTGTACATTGTGCAGATGGGGATGGGAAGCAGAACTGGTCAGAACAGCTGCAGGCACAGAGTGAATGGCTGTGACCACCTTGTGTGAAATGCTGGAGCTCCTGAAGAGGCTCTGCATTCCCACCAGGTATCATGGATTTGGGGAAGGAGCCTTGCAGGAAAAGAAAGGCCAGGAGTTCTGAAGGCAATGAAGGAAAAAAAGAATTAACAATTAAGACCTGTCTCCTGACCCAAGCTCCCTCTGTGACCCTGGGCAGCAGCTAAAATCTCTGTTCCTCCTTTTTACACTTGTAAAACCAGGAAAAGTAAGCATCACCAGGCTTGTGCTGGGTTTGGACTGGGTAGGTAATGGGCACAGCAGGAATAGAGATACATCAGGGGCTTGGTGGGATAAAAGGTGCTGGAGAAGGAAGCAGAGTGGACGTGGGAGTTAACAGAGAAATATGAGGGATTTGTTTTCTTGCAAAGGGAGGTTGGCTGATGATGCCTCTGATTTATATTCTGTCGTTCTAGGGAAAAACTGTCCTATGTGGTTTGGTGTGAGTTTGTTTATCCACCTCTGTTGTTTTCTTTTCCAGCTTCTACTCAGTTAACACCAGATTTATTATCTCCAGGGAGTTCAAATGCATCTTCTCCTTTACATTGTTTTGGACCCTCTTTCCAATCCACCACTTCCTTTGTCATTAGCGATATCACGGAGGAGGAGGCAGAGCTGGAAAGCCCCGAGCTCCCGTCAGTCTCCCTGCTCTGTTCTGCAGCCTCTGAGAGCTGCAAACCAGACCCAAAGGATCCTGATGAGGAAGACTCCGTGTCCCTTTCCAAGGCCAGCAGTTTTGCAGACATGATGGGAATTCTTAAAGACATTCATAGGATGAAGCAGAGCAAAGACTTGTAAGTGCTTCCTGAACTCTCTTTGATTTAATATCTTTTTTTTGTGTTGAATCATTGTTTTTTGGACACTGGACATTGCACTCCCTGCTGGTGCTGCTCCTTTATTCGTGATTCACAGGGAAAATACCTGTTTAGAGCAGAACTTGATAACACATTCCTGGGGTTTTGTTTTAACTCTGGCTTACTCATCCAGATAGGAAACAGTGGAGGGGGATTTAAACTGATTAGCCCAGTTTGTGGCTGTTTCAGCTTGTTCCTGTGACAAAAAGCTGTGTTTGCCCAGATGCAAACCTGGACTGTGTGTGTTGGCAGCTTTCAGAGTGAGGAAGGATCACACCTTCAGTGTTCCAGGTGCTGGTGTCAGCTCGCCTTACATTCCCAGGCAGTTGGGAAGCTCAGCAGCTTTTCCAGCATGGCACGTAGAGGAATTAACATGTGGAGCTTCTCAGCTTCTCTGTACATCTGGCCCAGCTCTGGGTGTGGGCAGTGAGTTTGCACTTGTCTCATGATGAGCTGACACGCTGATCATGAGAACGCCCAAAGCTGCTCCGTGGCTGGAACAAGATCCTGCCCAGCTGAGAAAGTTCCTTCTTCAATGCTGGCTGAAATGACAGTGATGAAGTTCAGTCTCTGCATTTTTCAGCCCAGCCGTTATCTTGTGTAAGATTCCTGGACAAAAATAACACACTGTGTGATGGCCCTTCACAATTTCTGTGCCTAATTCAGTTTAAAAGAAATTAAATTCTCAGCACTGAAAAAATGGTGTAATCACATGAGAGGAACATGATCAGTTTCCACCCAGAGCATCAGGAGGGTGTTACACCTCCATCACTCACACATCTCACCCCTTTTGTTTTCCTGAGTGTTAAATACTGCTCAAAGCTTGAACACTTGACTGATTTATGTAAATACCTGTCACATGTCTTGGGAATGAAGATTCATGGACCACAGGTGAACTACTCTCTTCCTGTCTGTAGCACAGCAGAATTATTGATTTATTAGGCAAATGGAGAGAGAATTAAGAAAAATCCTGAGTTTTGTGTGGCTCAGCCATGTTGACTGAAGAGAGGTTTGGTTTGGCTTTTGGGAACTGTAACTGCCCCGTTCTAATGGTCACTGGTATTGCAGGTACTTAATGATGTGCCATGCAGTGTTTTACCTGTAACAAAACCTGTTGATAATTAATGATACTGTTATTAATGATAATTACATAACAATGTAGTTATCACTCTTCTAATCAGTGCAGGCTGCTGTGTCAGCCAGCTATGGAAGCTCTGAGGGCAGAGGAACTGCTCCTGTCTGTTCCAGGTGGAGTGGGAAATATGTATTATTCAGGGGGGAAAAAGCTTGTACAAATTCAGATTATGGCAGGGAAATCCAAGGCGTTTCTTATCCATGCCTGGATATGCCAGCAAGGCTCCTGCAGATTCCAAGATTCCAGCACTGGCCAAATCACGAGGAGCTGGAGGGAGGCTGTGACAAACTGTGTGGGTGACAGCGAACACTGAAACATAACAGGCCACAATTTCAATTTCCTCGATGGAATTTGTGAGAAAAGTCCTAATGGATGAATGTGTTTGATCCTGCTGTTCCCTGGGAGAGTGAGTGGGAGGACAAGATGGTTTGTGCACAAGAAAAAGCTTTACCAGCAGCTTTAATTCTTTTTAAAGTCATAGGAGATGGATGAAAGCAAAGATTTGGTACTGAGAGGAGGGGAGAGCTGCCAGATCACTCCCCAACAGGATGGGCGGAAGGACTGGATCACCAAAACCCTTCTCTCTGGATCCTTGACTGATTATCCAGGGAATGCTGTGACAGAAAGGCTGTTTCCTGCTGGAGCTGAACCATTTCTCCCTCATCACTTTCTCTCTCTCAGCCTGTCACTCCTGCACATGGCAGTGACATTTTAGGGTTATTACAGCTTAATTAAAGCTGTCTGAAGAGTCACAGGGAATTGAAAAATTAAGTTAATCACTGATGTTCATCAGTGGCTTGATGAGATTTAATTCCTTACACACCCCTCAGTGCAGTTGTGGAGCAGCCCCTGTGCTCCCCCAGCTCTACTGGGCAGCTCTGGGAACTCTGAACAGGGTCTGGTGCTCTTTAAGTGGATGGAAGTACCAAAAGATGCTTAAAGAGATAATTAATTACGTTGATGCTTCTCTGCTGCTTCTGTGTAGGACTTGGTGCTTATACACAGCCTTGGTGTTTAGACACAGCCTTGCAAGCTTCAGGAGTAAGGCAGAAACTTGCAGAAATGTGCCTGTTTCAGCAAATCTGAATTACAGCCTGTTCCAGTGTCTGCAGTGGAAATACTCCAGAGGGTATTTTTTTTTAGGAATGTTTAAAAAACTGAGCAAGGGAAGGCTTTAGCTATGAAAAAATAAAGCTCTGAAGTTATCATGATGGGTTGTAAACAAAACTGCAGTGAGCAGTTCATGGTACCTGAGGGAAAAGAACTGGGGTTTGGCTTCTTGTAAATTAATCTGCTTCTGAAATGAGCTGCTCGTGTGAACTTGTCGAAGGTGGCAGACTGCTCTTAGAACAGAATGCTGCAGAAGAACTTGTGTAGTGGAAGGAAATGTGTATCAGCCCTGCTTTAAAATATCTGTAATTGCCCATATATATAATAGGAAAAAATATATCCATTATATGGCAGAATTAATGAAAAAAACCCCCATAATTCCAGGAGTTCACCTCAAACACCTCACTGCTTGCTATTTTATGTTGAGGGGATGGAGGCTGTAAATAATTAATAAAGTTTTGGTTTACTTACTTGTTATTAGCACAGTTGAATAAAAATTTTACAGAGCTTTGATGGTGAGATTTTCAGTATCCCTCTTGAGCCAACACACGAGCTCCAGGTTTTCTAAGCCAACACAAAAGGGCTGAATTTTAGCTGGTTTTTGTTGTTTTGTGATGTTGTTCTTGCACCTCCTCCACTAGTGACAACAGCTGATAGTAAAGGCTGTAGGAAAACACTTGGAAGACTCTACCCAGAACTGCTAGTCATTAATTTTGGCATTTGTCTGTGCTATTATACAGTGATTTTTTTCTCCTGTGTAGAAACCGACCTTCCATGAAGGAGGAAGATCCGGCTGTTCTTATTGCAGAAGTTCTGAGGAGAAAATTTGCCCTAAAGGATGAAGATCTGGCCCTGAAGGAGAAATGATGTTACTGTCATTCAACTCTGTAAGCAAAAGTGTTATGCTCTCAAAATTTTCTCTACAGTAGCTGCCTTCCTAAGGATTGAGCCTTTTGCCTCTTTTATTAATTAGACCTGGTTTCTGCACTGGACTCTTAGGAAAGACCCTACGGATTTGATGTGTTTTCTGTGTATTGTTATATTTAAGAAAAAATGTTTTTAAGAAGATGGAAATTCTTTTCCACCTGTGTTTTGATCTTGATTATTGATAAGGATCCTCTGGAGTGCTGCTGGATGATGTTCTTTCTACCTACACTTTTGTTTAGGTTTCAATTAGGCATTAACCTCTAATGGTCTCGTTATGATAGAACCAGTTTCCATTTCCAATACAAACAGGTCATACCCCCAGTTTTTTGTTCTGAGTATGGTACAGAGCTATTGAGAATGAGCTAATTAATGCTTCCAGATCTTCAGGCTGTTGGATCAGAGTGGTAAAAGGCGTTTTCCCAGTGATAGGATCGAACAAACCGCTTGGTTGGGTCTGAGGGATGCTGGATTTAGTGTGCCCTGGGTATTTAACTCACAGATTAGCCCACAGTTGCATGACAGAATGGCCTTAATTTCTTGCCAGTAATTTAATGTTTCGTTACTAGTTCTTGTATTCCAAAACTGTATTTTATTTAGCATTCAAAAGGTCTATTTATTGAAGCAGCAGTGCAAAGGGCCGAGCACACCCCAGATCAGGGGAGGAGGAACTCGACCTTGGCTGTGGCTGCGGCTCTCACCCACTGAAGTTTTCCTTCAGCTCCACATTTGCTGCAATGTTCCTCATGGCTGTATTTAAGTATAATTTTTTTTCCTTTATATAAAATGGAGCCTTAATAAGACAATGATTGTCCTTGAGGTGATTTAATGCGCTCGTGTCCAGTGGAGCTCCTGTTTGGGGGGTGGAATTTCAGCTGCTGCAGCTGAACATACTCAGGTGCCAGGGATTTTCTTAATCTACCTTAACTTTCATAATCAAGGGCCCTTGGCCCTTTAAAAATTAATCATCATTCCCACCTTAAAAAAAAGAGAAGAGGCTTTTATGGCAAAGAACAGAAAGAGCATTGAAGGCTTAATTTTACAGGGAGTTGATAGAGCTCCTCCCCTCTGAACAATGTGATCGTTCTCCCTGTCCCCTAAAGGGTCCTCTGCCCAAGGATTGGGTGGGAACACACCTGTTGTGGAGAAGATGGAGCTGTACCCAGGAGTCCTTTTCCTGGGAATGCGCTCCATGTGCAGGCTGGACAGGAACATGGGGCGGGACTGTGGGCCGTAATCCTGAGTGAAACAGTCAAACCCCTTATAAATAAACTCCATCAACATTTTATTTGCATTAAACAAAGTCTCAGAAAATGAAGAAGAGCTGCCTGTGGCTGCTGGTTACACCCTGAACACACACACAGGGCCAAACCAGCATAACTTCTCAAATTCTGGCAACTTTCTTACAAAACCCCACCGCTTTCCTGCCTCACAAGAGGCCACACAGAATACTGAGGTCACTTACCAGTGTTTAATCACCCTGTTCCCTTCAGAATCCTGTGTGAACAGTAACTCAGGGCAGAGCTCCAGCTGTTGCCCTCGGGGCTGGCTCAAAGCAGCACAGCTGGAACTGTCCTTGTGGGGAGAATCGGGCAGGTCCCTGTGGCAGCTGCTCCTGTCCCTGCAGCCATGAGCAATGACCCTGTTCCCTTCCGAATCCTGGGAGAAAAGCTCCCTGCAGGGACTGCCTCGGCCCACCCCAGCCCCTGCTGTGTTCTGGCCGTGCTCTCTCAGGGGCTGAGCTCTTGCTGGGCTCTGTGGAGATGAACATATCCCCCCAGGAGCCCAGAGCCTGGCTCCTGGCACAGGATTTATATTCTCAATCTCAGCAAAATCAGTTACAGAATTAACACTACTCAATTGTTGTACTTTCTTACTCTGCTTTGCACCAAGCCGCGGCTGGAAATTGAGTCCAGCCTTCACCTCCTGGCCCTCCTGATTGGTTACCCAATAGTTTGAAGTGACACAGCTGCTCCCTGAAACCGTTTCTCCAGTAAATAACCGGGATTTGCTCCTGTGAGTGATGATCGGGGTGCCCTCTGAGTCCTGGCTGAAGCTGAAGCACCAGGAATCCCCTCCTGCCCCACAGAAGGCTTTGCCCTGGCTCTGTGAATCCACCTGTGGCTCCAAGCAGTCTGGCAAAGGTGCTTTCCTTGCCTGGCACCGGGATGTGACATGCAGCCCCTCCTTGGATCCAAAGGGTTGATCCTGAGCTGCCTCCATCTGTGGTAAGGCCAAGATCTTCACAAGACAGGCAGCCAAAGGAATACCTGTGTCTTTACTGTCTTTATTTGAGGTGAAAGGAGATGGCCTGGAGTTTTCTTTGTCTTTTTCATCTGAAAGCAACACAAAACTGGTTAAAGCCAGAGGTGGCAGACACATTTCTCAGGATTAGTCATTACCCAACAGCACCATTCCTCAACTCAGATGTCACCTTCCTGTGGCTTTGCTCTCCATTGTGTATCCTTAGGATTGTCCCACACCAACCCAGCACTGCCACCACTTCACTGTAATCTATTTGTGCTGCAGAGGTTGAGCTGGAACAGCATCCAAAGCTCTGGGGTGGTTCACATCAGTCAGAGTCCCTCAAGTGAGGAAGCAAGAGCTGTATTTGGAGCTGCTCCAGCCCTTGACTCCTCCACCTTCCTCCCTCAGCTTTCCAGGCAGATCACCTCTAACATTTCCTTTAAAAGCAGCAGCTCAAGAGTTACTAAAAAAACCCCCACGAAACGCCCCAGTGAAACTCTGCCTATGCCAGTGTGGTCTGATGGATGCATCAAGTCCCACATTTGCTTCTAAAACCATTTAATAGAAAATCCAGTGAAACTTCTCAACATAAACGAGCTCACCCTCACTTCAGGATAATCTAAAAGAATAAAAATACAAATAAAATCCTCCAGCATCCTAAATCCTCCAAAACTCTGGATGAGCATTTGATGAATCCAGACACTCCCAGTGAGTAAGTAAATGTAATCAATCTGGGGAATCAAATGGGAAAGAGGAAAGCACATACCATGTTCAAAAGGAGTAGGAGTAATGAATCCAAAGCAAAAAACCATCAATACCCCTGTTACAAGACAGAAATTCTGTCAAATTGTACAATTTGTTTAATGCTTCCTCTTGTCTGCTTATTTCTAAACCAGTTTGCTGCTGCTGAACAACTCTTACATAACTCACAACACACAAACAGCCCCAGAGCCCTGCACTGCTGCTTTCTGCATCTGTTTCATTTCTCTCCATACTTGTTAACTTGAGACCCCTGGAAAATCCCCATTTTTTATATTCCAGAGCACAAAAACAGCCTCAAAAGCACAGAGGTTGTGAGCTGACTTAATTAGCTAAAGTATTCCAGTTCCCCTGTGAGTCCTCCATTGGCTCCATTAGGATTAATCATGGGATTCCTTAGAAAAGGCTTTGTCCAGCCCTTCATTAACAGCTTTCCTCACTCCTGTCCCACTGAGTGCCCTTGCAGGGAGGTGGTTTGGATAAAGTAATGTTAGTTTTTGCCTTCAGCTACAACATTCTCCCAGGGATATTTAACTGACAATTTAGGGCTGTTGTTTAGGACAAACCTGGCAGGTGATGTCCTGGATGCTGCCCCTTCCCTGGGCAGGGAGAGCTGCCCAGACACTTCATGCCCAGAGCATGAAGCAGCATTCCCAGCTGGATTGTCCTTCATGTGGCGCCACCTGCCTACACAGAGCTGGATGTTTTGCCACCTGATTAGTTTGTGTCAGTGCCTGGGCTGAGTTTAGCTTCCCAGGATCCCATTGAAAACTCCATCTCTGTCAGGAGTAAAGCCTGGCACACCATTTAGGGTTCAAATGTTCTCCAGTGAAGACTGGAAGCAGTTGCTGTTAATTTTGCTCTAGAAGCACCTGCATTTAGATTAACCCTCACAATAAAATCCTTTCTGGGAGTTCAAACTTTTACTCTCTGCACTAGAAAACGCACTTTTCTGCCCAGCAAAGCTGCCAAGAGATACAGCTGAGATGGTTTGCTCTAACACCTGAACTGCTTCCCCACGTGCTGCTCCTTGTTACCTGTGCGGGAGCTGAAGAAGGTGGGGATGGTGCTTTGTTTGGTGCAAGTCTTGGGGGCTCTGCCCTTTGTGAACAGCACAGAGGTGGGTTTCCTCTCCACAATTTGGGTGGTTGCTTTTAGTTTGGCTATGAGAGGCTGGATGGAGAAAGAAAAAAGTGAGAGCAAATATATGAATACATATAAAAACAGTTCTACCTTCTTCCATAGCTCCCAGCTCTGTTAAACAGCAACACAATCATTTGGGATGGACATCACTGAATTGTTGAGGGTGGAAGGGACCTCTGGAGATCATCCAGTCCAACTCCCTTGCCAAGGCAGGGTCACCTGGGTCAGGTGACACAGGGACGTGTCCAGGTGGGTTGGGGATGTCCCCGCACAGGGACACTCCAGGCCCGCCCTGGGCAGCTGCTCCAGGCCCGGCCACAGCTGTGGGAAGAAGTTCTGCCTCGAGTTGAGGGGGAGCTTGTGTTTTAGTTTCTGTCCATTACTCCTTGTCCTGTCATCGACACCACTGAACGCAGTCTGGGACCGTCCTCTGGCAGCCCCTGGACTGATGGATCCCCTCTCGGCCTTCCCTTCTCCAGACTGAGCAGGCCCAGCTCCCGCAGTCTCTGCTCGTCAGAGACTCTCCAGACCCCGACATGAATCTCAGATGACGGAGCGCAAGAATTAAACGAAGCGAAACGCTTCGACTTTTCGGGCTCCCTCGACTCCACGGCCTCCCCTCACAGCTCCCGAAACACCCCCGGGCCGCCCCCGCGGGCCTCACCGGCGCTGCGCTGCGCTTCGGCTCGCTCGTGTCCAGCCACACCCCGCACGACCCCGCCGAGCCCGCACCGGCCCCGCGCCGCCGCCTCGTGCTCATGGCGGGCGGCTCCGGCCGCGGCTCCCGCTTCGCGCGCCGCCCAATGGGAGCGGCGGGCGGGACAAGGGGAGCGGCGGGCCGGCCAATGGGAGCGGCGGGCGGGACAAGGGGAGCGGCGGGCGGGACAAGGGGAGCGGCGGGTGCGGGAGCCGGGGCCGGGGCGGGACAGCGGGACGGACGGCGGGACGGACGGCGAGGCCGGGGTGGGACGGCGGGTCCGGCCGGTGCTCCTCGGCAGGAGCGGCCGGGAAACAGCGGGTGCTGCGCAGGACGGGGCGGAGCGGAGCGGAGCAGCACAACACCGGGGCGTGTTTCCCGGCACAGTCCCAGGCCCTCTTACCGTGTCTGATACCGTGTCCGGCCCGGCGTTGGCCCCAGGTCCGGCTGAGGGGCGGGGGCTGCAGCAGCAGCAGCGGCTGCTCCCGGGGCCAGACCCGGCACTGAGGGTCCCGCCCCCGTCACATCGACCCTCCCCTCGCAGTGCCCTCGCAGGGACACGCTGTGCCCACCTTCCTCCCACCAGGTGAGGGACAGGGCCCTGCCACTGCATGGAGAGCTCTGAACAGCTCCCTAAGCCGTGTATGAGGAGCCTGGAGTGATACTGAAGGACTTTGCCCCCCTTGTTTGTGATTTAAACAGTCTCACCTTGGTCTGTTTCCACCGGTTGGATTCTACCACAGCTCCTTACCTCACGCTGTGAGACCTGGCAGCTTCCAAGAGTCTTCCCCAGCCCACCGCTGTCAGGGCACAGGGCTGCAGCACTCAGACACCTTATTCCAACTCTTTATTCAGGGGTGAATTAAACCCATGTACCATTTTTAAAAGCAAGCTGGAACTACTTCTGAATTTAAAAAGCAGAAAAAGCAGCTTTTACTGTCTCTTTCTATAGAAAGCACTTGCTGAGTAACAGTTCATGAAGTGTCTCATTCTTCTCGAGATTCAGCACTGAATTCATCCAACACGGCCACAGGCAAGGGGAGCTCACCTGCTTCTCCTTCAGGGCTTTTACTCTTCCTTGAAACCCAGCTTGTTCCTCACCTTCTGGGCCATGTAAGCGGCTGTGAGGAGAGAGCAGGTCACAGTGAAGAGGCACAGGGCGGAGAAGTTGTGTGCCAGATCCCCCTGGAGAGTGGAATAAATGTGTCTCCTGGACTTGTAGTCCAACACCACCGCCTCGATCTGTGCCAGCGTGCAGAGCATCAGGCACACATGGAAAATCTGATGGCTCTGCCCGAAGAAGTGGCATTTTCCAGGGAACCACTTTTCAGGGTAAGGATGGGAGAAAAAAAAGGCACCGATGAGGAAAAACAGCACCTGGCACTTGTGGTAGAGGAGAGCCGTGTCCGGGTGCTCTGAGGGCAGTGCGGTGCAGATGCGATGGACCACGGGGCTGATGTCCAGCAGGTAGGCCAGGCCTGAGGGCAGCTCCTGGCACAGCCGGCTCAGCAGCCGGGTGGACTGGTGGTATCGGTACTTGGCATAGCAGGAGCCAGCACAGGACAGCCACGCCAAGAACACAGCTGCTGGCATGTAAAACCCACAGACCCTCTCGTGCCAGCTTGGCTCGATGGCATAGTAATAGTGCCCCAGAGCGCTGCCATACTGGTAAACAGCAACCCCCACGTAGTCCATGAAGAAGAAGCTGTAGTGCCAGAACTCAGATTTGGCCTGCAGAAGGTGAGCGAGGCTGCTGAACGTCAGGTAGGTGATGGAGGCTGCGATGATGATGAGGAGGGGCTGGGCGTGCAGGTCCTGCCCAAAATCCACCCACTGCGAGAGCTGCTGGAAGCGCAGCAGCAGGATCAGCACTGCCACCAGGTGGGTCCAGACATTGATGGCCTCGTTGTGCTGCTGGAAGAGTGTGGAGAAGTAGTACCGCCAGGTCTGCTGGATGGGCCGGTAGCCAGCGTGGATGTAAGGCTTCCAGAAGACCTTGGGCACCTCTGAACTACTGACAGTGGAGGGAGAGAGAGGCCCCAGCAGCTGAGAGACCTGGCGCATGTTAACGAAGAGTCCGCTGAGCTTTTCGGTGACAAACGTTGCCATGGTGTGGCCGAACTCCGGGTCCCCGCTGTGCAAAATAACCTTTGGGATGGAAAGAAAGCTTCGAGCAAGGTTTAAAAGTGACTAACACAAAGTCAACAAGCAGGAGCAGTTCAAATGCTTTGCCAGTTTTTTATTTGTTTTGTTTTGTTTTTCCAAAGATAGATGCAACTGGAGAACAGCCTCAAAATAAGAATCACTAACAGGGATAAGAAGGAAGCTGAAGGGAGATTTAAGAACCCCTGACATGCTGCACAAGTAACAGAGGAGCACAGAGGACACAAGTATGGGGTTAATTGACGCAATAATTAACACACCAGGACACATCAGTTCCTGGCTCACCCCTTCCCTGCAGCTGAGGACTGTTAAACAAACCAAGCATCCTAAACAAACCTCCCACGCCAGATTATCCCCCTTGTAAACTGTTTACAGTCTCTGTCCTTACAAATAACACAAGCCACTTGCCCACCAGCATTGAGGTGACCAGCTCTGCCTCACAAGGGGGGCATCTAAGAACAGAAATAACCAGGGCCACCCACAGAGGATATAACTCCTGTATTTGGAGTTTTACCTCCTTTTTTGAGCTCCTGACTTTCCAAGCAGCTTTCCACAAAAACAATATGGCTCAAGTGAGTTCATCCTGTTGCATCACTGAGGTCCAGCAGCATAATCTTTGCAAGCAAATATTTCCATATTTACATTTTGGAGGCTGCTGTCCTTACCCAGATAAAGGCAACCGTTTCATAAAAACTTACTGAACAGAACATGCCCAAAATGAGATTCTCTCCCTGTTTTACCTGCTCTTGCTCAGACTAGTCCTGAAGAAAACAGCCCAACTCCCACCCAATTCCAGTGCTGATTTATGCCTCAATCCCTGGCGAGTGCCATCGTTTCAGGGACAGCTCAGACAGGAAAAGCTTTTCAAAGTTTGAGAATGGGAGGAGGCGGGGATGAGACTGTTTTAAAAATATCTGTAATTTCTTCATCAAAATGGGTCTGTAACTCATGCCTGTCTGAATCCAAGGGGCACAGATACAGACAAAATGGCTGTTTGCTGCTCAGCTTCCCTCCTGCATGCTCTTTTTCCACCTTGCCTGGCTAAAGAGGGCCCACATTCCAAACAGCCCCCCTGGCTGTGGCAGCACCTCACAGAGGGCAGTCCTGACCCTCGGTTGGCCTCCTAAACCCTCCTGCAATGTCACAACAAGCTCTGGCTGCCTGTAAAAAATTAACTGCATAAACCTCTTCTGGACTCGCAGCTCCTGTGCTGAACTGAAAGAGCCTTGGGTCCTACCACAGAGATGTGGGCAAAAGCAGAACTTCCCGAATTAAGCTTTTTTGACAAAAAGTCAGTGGGCAGTTTGGAAGAAAACACTGCCCAGAGAACTTGCCTTTATGCCAAGGCTGCTGCTGCCCACGAGGACGTCCAGGTACAAGGGAAGGGGCTCAGCTCCAGATCGCATGCAACCCTGTTTTGGGTTCCAGAAGAGAAATTCCTGTGGGAAAGGCACCCCTGGTTTGCTCAGGGAGATGCTGTGGCAAAAGCAGTGCAGAGCAGTCAAGCACAGGGCAGGACAGGGAGTGGTGTTTACTTCAGCTCCTCCAAAACTTGTTGGAGCAGGACTTCAATTTGCCAAGCTCTTCCCAGCTATCAACCCTTGAGCAATGCTCTGTTAGGAACAGAACACATCTTGAAAACCATTCATCTGCCTCGTACTCCAAATAACAACCTCCACATCCCCACGAGCTGTCACTAATGCTGCCTCAAATGCCTGCTGCTTCCTCTGAAGCATTTCCTTTCTCCAGCAGCATCCACCCATCCCGCTGAATTTTTTTATGATGAGAGAGACTCGGGCCCTGACTATTTACATCCCTGTTTGCTTCTGCCACACAGCGAGATCCACCCTCCTAAAGCACAAATACCGTTCTTTTTTAAGGTGGGTTTTCTCTAATTCAGCTCACCGAGCCTCTGATACACCTGAGCTCCCTGCCAGCCTCCGTCCCCGCACAGAGCAGCAGCTCCAGCCCTGCCTGAACCTGGGGAGCCAAGGAATGGTTCTCCCTCCCCTGGGGTACGGGGATATCCGCCCCCGGGCGGGGATGCTCCCCCGGGCGGGGATGCTCCAGGGCGCGGCTGCTCTTGGGCATGGGGATTGTCAGCGCTCTGGGACCGTTCACCTCCCGGTGCCCCCCGGTGCCCTCTCCCCGCCCCGACACCTGCAGGACGGACCCCTCCGGCCGCGCTCAGCCTCCGCCGCCTCCGCCTCCGCCTCCCTCCGCCGGGCCCGCCCCGCACCGGCTGCGCCGCGTCCTTCCCTCCCTCGGCCGCGCCTTCTCCCGTCCGGATCGGGGCCGGGCAGGGGGTCGGTGAACCGGAGGTCCCGTCCGCTCCGCAGCCTTTACGAGCTGCTCCGAACAGGCTCCCCCCGTGCCCTTCGCCCCTCCCAACAGGGCTCCCCCTCGCCCCTCCCTACGCAGGGTGCAAGAAGCTGTGGAGCCTTTTTGTCCCGTTTTTATTTTTGAAGAACCTTTTTCCACCTCAGCTTTCCCCACCGGAGACAACCCCGATTTCTGTTTTCCTGCCTGACCATCACCCTAGTAATTCCCCTCCTTTACCCTGCTTGAAGATCAGTCCCCTCACTACTTGCACCCCCAAATCTGATGCCCACCCCTCAAAATTCCCCCCCAGCAGCACTCAGGGGAACTAGCCCCAGCTCAGGCGCTGGCCATGAAGCCCCAGTTAAACACAAACAGTTAAACAGCAGACACACACAGCAGAAGGAAGAGGAGGGAACAGAAGGCCCCGCGCCGAGATCTGACAGCTCTAAGCCAAACTTGCGTTTATCATCTTGTTGGGCTCTAGCATCATTTGGGGTTTGGCAGCTCTGCCATCCTCCTCCACCCCAGAAGAGATAGGAGAAAAACCCCCACACGGTATTTGGGAAACTTGGTCTGTTCTCAGCTGGTAAATAAATACATTGAGTATCTGGGAGTTTTTTGATTGTTAAATATGCCTCATCCTGTATATTGGATCTGGTCCAGGGATCACTCCAGCCTCCATTACGCAGTACCAGGTATTCAGCTTCTCTTCTGAGCACACTATCAAGCCTTGTCTCACAGTTCAGCTCTGTCTTTTCTTGCCCCCCCCCCCCACTCCAGGCAGACCCTGACCCCATTCCTGTGCCCCTCCCTCTGGGCTGGCCCTGACCCCATTCCCAGGCAAATCCTGACCCCAACCCTGTGCTCCAAACCCGAACCATTAAAAGCCCCAAACCTGTCCCATGCTCCCATCCCGCAGCTGGGCAGTTGTTCCCCACCAGGGAGCAGCACAGACTCTCTCACCTTTGACTGTGAAGCTTCAAAACACTTCTGGAATTCCACCTGCTCCAGCCTTCCAGCTGGACACAGAGCTGGACTGTATCTCATTGCTCCTCTTGCATTCAGAAACATCAGCTTTGGGTACAGTTCAGATGCAATCTAAGTGCCCAGTGGGATACAGGAAAGCTTTCTAAACTGAGGGCTTCTTAATCAAGTGCTCCTGGACTCCATGAGCCCCTTAGGAAACCAGTTCCCTACCACCTTTTCCATCCTCAGAATATGTCACCTGGGCAGTACCAGATGCTCCAGGTGTGGAGTTAAACCTGAAAGCAAACCTGGGAACAAAGCCACAGGATAAAGGATACAGGGAACACCAGGACTTAGCAAAGATTCACCAAGGCCAGTGCCATGACTGTCACATTCAGAGACTGTGAAATCCCTCGGACCCACTATGCTGGGAGTTTTGGAACAGGGTGTTGGTGCTGAGAAAGTTGGGTGCCTGCTCCCAACCACAACTGCAGTCTTGGCTCTGCTGAGGGCAGCACAAGTATCTGTGGATGCCCATAGGTGAAGGATTTGGGGTACAATACAGCAATTTTGTACCCAATCCACCTAAAAATCATCTTTTCTCAGAGCACAAGTACAGTCCCATCCATTTCTCACACTCCAGAAGGGAAAACAAAGACAACACAGATCTGGCTATGGGCAGGAGTTAACCTCAGCACAATGTTCTATCCCAGCACAGATGTGTGACACCAAAACAAAAATAATTCTTATCCACAAATTAGGTCCAGCTGTCTATCCCAGGTTCCAGACTTCCCCCCTCTGACATTGCAGGATTTAGCACACAGCCACCATTCAGCAGCACAAGTCATCTCCTAGAAACCCTTCCCAAAACCAGGCTTAGATCAATCACGTGGTAACAAGGGCCGTTTGTTGGGGTGTCACAGCCGCGGGGAGGTGGCTCTGAACCCTTCAAACAAAAACACCCGACAGCTGACAAATGCTGAGGTGTCAAAACAAAGCTCTGATTGTCCAGCTAAGACAATGCTGTGCTCTGGGTCACAGCAGTCCTGGAGCAATGCCCAGGGCAGCAAGGAAATGTGCTGCTCCGTACCTTTTCACCCAGCACCACCCACTACAGCCCTCAACCAATTTTTGTCCCTTACAAAATAGTTCTCGGGAGAACAGCACTGTGCAGCTTTATTGAGTCACTCAGTTACAGCAGTATTTTCGCAGACTGGGACAGAATCAGATTTTTTTTTTTTTGAAGTGTAACAGATATTCAGCATGGAACAGTTACTACAGATTCCTTTCACAAAGGTCTTACAGAGCTGATACAGTACTCACCATCAACCCAGGAGCAAGAGCACTGGTGTAGAAAAGGATGCAACAAGAAAAGCTACACTGGAAAGACAACACTTTTAGAAAAGTGACACATGGAAGGTCTCCCCTCTGGCCCCCAAAGCAAGTGTACAGTTTGGATCTAATCTTACAATTCTACATCAGCTTCTAGAAACTTAAAAAAAAAATATAACCAAACAAAAAACCAAAGAAAACCACTGGCCAGTACAGTCTTTGGATATTTAGGGGAGGGGGAGAGTCAGTCTGCAGAACGAAATCAGTCAGTTTCGGCCTCACCGGGGTCTTTGCCTTCTTTGTTCTTTCGAACCTCTTCGACATGCTTGTCCTGAAAGACAGCAGCAGGAAGCAGTTAGATCCTGGGAAAGGCATGGATCCTGGGAAAGGCACGGATTGCCCTGCCTCCAGCTCACAGGAGGAACTGTGATGTGGGTCAATGAGGGGATACAGGGTGCAGCTTTAGAGGAGAAAGCAAGACACTGACCTAACTCCATCCCCTCTCCCCGCAAAGGGGCTGCATTTCTGTAAAACCTTTTGCAGATTTAATAACCTTTGAAGGTCACACCACTACAGCACTCCCAAGAACATCCATCTATTCATAGTACCCCCTTCACGTGGCTGTTTATTTGGGGTTTTTAACCAGTTTTCAAAGCAAGAAGCATGGATAACTCTCTCTCCAAGAGGAACTAGGACTCCACACCCACCTTCTCCCGCAAGCGTTCCAGTTTAGCAGCCATTTGTGCCTCACGGTTCTCTTTATTGGCTTCCATTTTGTGGGTCAGCTTCTCCTCTGCCATTTTGCTGAAATTGTTGTTCTCCTCAATGGCTTTCTGAAGCACCTCTTTCTCATGCTCCCGCTTCTCCGCGAGTTGCTTCAAGACTTCTGCTTCATGAGACTGACAAAACAGAGGGTGCAGGCTTTGAAGGTAGAACAGATGGACCACACAGACAACCACAATTGCTCCCAGCTCCTCAGAGAACATGTTTTAAGCCTCTTTACTGCAGAATAGCAATTTGGTGCTTGCAGGACAGAGCTCCTGGTGCTTCTCCCACCCAAAGAACCTGTATTTCATCATCAGAAGCTACCTGGGAGGTTCAGTTTCTGTCACTACCTGCAAATCATGTTAAATGGGATTTTTCTGGAAAGAAAACATGGATTTATGTTAATGTTGATGGAATTTTCCTTGAAGATTCGTCCTTCTCAGAATGGCGAATCACTGAAATTTAGGTCAGGCTCACTTCCATCAAAGCCTTGGCACCACCAAGGGCTCCAGGCTACACCAACAGCCAGATCTTTCATCAGTCAGACATTGCAATCGCAAACTCATTACAGATTCACTGCTACATTTTCTAGGGAAAAATTAATCTGTTCTGGTATTAAAAGACAAGAAAAACAGCTTCTTACCAAAAGAGCTGCCCCTCTCAACTAAACATTTTCCCCCAGTGTTTCTTCAAGTGACAGTTCAAAATCACTTTGGAAATAAAGCCATGACTTTCCCCACCCTAAGAAATGTTCACAAGAGCCCCAAGGATTCCAACAAAGCTCAATTAATATTCCATTTATCATAACACAAACCACTGATCACGTCTCCCAAACAATAAAAAAAAAATCCCCACACTTGCAGACTGGTTGAGCAGAGCTCACTTGGGCTGTTCCAAATTTACCTTACGTCTTTCTTCTGCTGCTTCCAACTTCTTCTGAATCTCCTCCAGTGAGACATCCTTCTTCTTTGGGGGAGAAAGAGGGAATTCTGGAACAGCTTCTTTCGAGCGGGGACTGAGTATCAGCTCAAAGGCCTGCCCAGAGGCTCGCTTCTCCAGCTCCTTCACTTGAATATCTAGGAATGTAGGGAAAAAGCCAAAGAGAGTATTTTAAGCCAGAAACTGGCTTTAAAGCCTTAAAAAATTCAACGCCACAAAGCTCACTGGAGGAGATAAAATCCAGGGCAACAGTTTTGTTTTAAGCACAGCAAGACTCTTCAAAAATGTGGCAATTTTCTTTGCCATTCTTCCTTGATACTACATCACTCAAGCACCTGACATTTTGTTTTAGCCTTTAAAATCCAGAGTCATGAAAACAAGGTTATTAGTACTTCAAATTAAAAAACAAACAAAAACCAAAAAACCCCCCAACAAACAAAAAAAAAACACCAAAAAACCCAACGTTTTTTCTCCAACAAATCTGTGAATGAGTTTCCAGGCATTTGCCTGAAACCTGATATAGCCAAGAACAAAATCAATTTTTCAAAGAAATCTGCAAGCAGGGTTTGTCTCTCCAAACCCTCCAACAGGCACATCAGCCCTCCATGGTGTCAACTGCACCCATTTGGATCCCCAAGATATCTTGCTGACAGTCAGTTCTGCAAAGGGAGCAGATGGCTGCAGGGAGCTGAAGCCCATCTGGTGACAGCCTCATCTGAGAGGGTTTTTTGGGGTGTTTTCACAATCATCCAGTTTTAACAGCTTCACCCAAGCAGTCCAGGGACGGGAGAAAAGCACGGTAGGGACAGTTTATTTTACTAGATTAGATTTTTAAGTTATTTCCAAGAAAATTGAGAGGAAAAAAAGACAAGAGCATTTGGTACATAATACTACATACCAGAAGTAGCCATGACCAAGAAAATAAGATTCCAGAAGCCAGCCCTGGGAGAGGATCAGTCAGGTGGATTCCTAGATAACAAAGAGATGTGCCTTTGAACAGCAAGCACATGGATTCCATTCCATCCAATAGAAATCGCTAAACCTAATTAGACATGCTGAACAAAAGGCAGTCAGGTAGGTTACTGCAGTGATTCCAGGCAATCTATGGAGATGAGGCTGATGTACATTGCTAGGGACAGTGGAGGGGTTCTGGATTATGGGTGTTATTGGAGCATCTTCAATCTCTGTTTTACTCCATCAGAATTAAAATACTAAAACAGAGGCTCAGTTTTACTGTACCCTACAGTGCTATGGATATTTCACTGCTATCTCACATAGGTAGAGCTCTCAGAATTAAAATATGGCGCACAACAGGACAGCTCAGGCCGAGTTCCTGCTGCTCCCGAAGGCTCTGAAATTTCTGTGCGCAATCAAGCTCATTTAAAATTCCATTTTAATTGCGCAGCCGAAGTGAGATGCTGCACATCGCGGCACACGGCGAGGGCGCACACCGCCCAGGACACCTTGTTAAAACGGGGACGTCATTAGAAATGCCACTAAACGCTCTCAAAACCGTTAAAAAAAGGGTTTCGCTCGTGTTTTAAGCGACGGCGATCCGGGGGACGGGCGAGTACGAGCACCGGGGCAGTGAGCGGGCGGCGCAGGCGCGGCGCGCTCCCGGGGCCCCGCCCCCCGCGGCGCCGCCAGCCAATCGGCGCCGAGGCGCGGCCGGAGGCCCCTCCCCGGCCCCGCCCCCTCCCTCCCAACCGCACCGAATGCAACCGGCCGGGGAGAGCGCGCGCGCGCCCGCGCGAGGGGGCTCGAGGGAGGGGGCGGGGCCAACAGCAACATCCGGGCACCTGCCGCCCCCCGCAGGTGCGGGGCCGCCCCCCCGCGCCCCCCCCGGCCCCGGCCCCTCGGGGGCCGAAGGAACGGGGAAGGGGGGGCGCCGGGGCAGACGCCATGGGGACAAGGGGCTCAAATACGGCCCCCCCAGCCCGACGGCGTCGGGGCGCGGCCGCCCGGACACCGCCCCTTCCCCACTAACAATGGCAGGGAGGGGAGGGGGCGCAGCTGCCGCGGGTAGGGCGTCGCCCCTCGCTGAGGGACAATAGACACCCCCTTTCCCTCAGCGATCGGAGCTCGGGGGAAGGGGACACACATCAGGCACCCTTCCCATTGTCTCCCTCGCTTTTGTCACTGCGACGCCCCAAAAGCGGGCGGCGATGCGATGTCCGCCAGCGGGGACAAAAGCGACCCCCACCCTGAGCGCCCGCGGAGCCCCCTGCAGTCCCTCTCCCACTGACACGCACCCTCAGAACCCCTTCGCCGCCGTCCCCAGCGGGGCACCGGACCCCGTGGAGCATCGACACCCCCCCAAGCTCTCCGTATTCTTAAGACCCGGAGAGCGCTGCGGGCGGACCCCGCGGACGCGGCCGGGCCCCCCGCGCTGACCCCCTCGCGACAGCGCCGCTCCGCACCCACCTGCCCGCGCTGCCGCTCCGACCACACTCCGCCCGCGCCCGCCCCGCCGCGCTCTAAAGCGCCAAACAAAGGCACGTGACCCGCCCCGCCCCGCCCCGATTGGCCGAGCGCTCCGGCACGTGCTGCCCGCCGGGGGGCCGGGGGGGCGCGCCCACTCCCTCACACACGCGCCCCCCCCGCTCCCCGCGGCCCGCGCGGAGCACGCCGGGAGTTGTGGTTCGCCCCCCCGTGGGGCGCGGCGGCCCCCACCCTCGGCTGGGCCCGGGCCGGAGCCGAGAGGTCCGACCGCGACGCCCCCGCGAGACCGAGGGGAACACCGGGGTCGTGAGCCCTGCCTTGGGATCTGACTCCTCCTGCAGGGGTCGTGGGACTCCTTTTGTCTCCCGTTCTGGTGGTGGGGAGGAGAGGAGCACCGGAGTGGGTGCTGTGGTCACCTGGGTCTGGCCCCATAGGGGTGATGGTGGGAGTGGAGCTGTGGGCAGGATGGCTGGGGCTGGGCATGGACCTCAGGGCTGCGTCCACTTCATGCCCATGGGCACTGTACTCGTGGCCATGGTCACCCAGAGCTGTGGTCACACAATTCCATGGTCACTGCATGACCATGGTCATGTTGGAGCCCTGGTCACCTCAGGGCCATGGTCACCCAGAACCATGGTCACACAGAGTCATGGTCACCTCGTGGCCATAGCTACTGATCTTGGGGCCATGGTCACCTCAGAGCGATAGCCACCACCCTCTGGGCCATGGCCACCCAGAGCCATGGTCACCTTGTGGCCGTGACCATTTACTTCAAGACCCTGACCACCTCAGAGTCACAGTCACCTCAGGGCCACAGCACCTACCTCAGGGCTTTTGGTCCCCTGAGGACCATGGCCACCTACCTCAAGGTCATGGTCACTTCAGAACGATGGTCAGCTTAAAGCCACGGCCACACATCTTTGGGCCATGACCACCTCAGTGCCATGGTCACTTACCTTGAGACCTTGGTCACCTCAGAACCATGGTCACCTCGTGGCTCTTGGTCACTTCAGGACCAATGTCACCTTCAGGTCATCACCACTTATCTTGGGGCCATCACCACCTACCTAAGGGCATGGCCACATCAGGGTCAGTCAGTTACCTCAGGGCCACAATGGCCTCAGGATCCTTAGTCATCACTGAGATGACCACCTTGTCCCTTTGGTCACCTCTGGGTCACAACCACAACAGGCCAACCCCAAAGAGAGTCTGTAGGTCTCACAATGCCTTGGCCCCACAGTGTGTTTTGGGGAATGTGGCCACCCTCTCCTTTGGGGTGACATCAGGAAATCCAAGCAAGTCCAGCAAAACCATTGCTCGTGCAGATTCTAGAGTATGGACATAGTGTTCTGTAATGACCTGTTATTGTCCTACAGGCTGCCCTGGGAGCATTTCCTTCCCAGGATAACACTATTGCCAATCCCAGATATGCATTTCCTTCCCAAACATGCTTTAAATGAACTGACTCCATATTCACTTGTTCCATTCAAAGAAATTCTGTGCAATTCCCATGGTGGTTTTCACCCTACAGTCACTCCAGTTACAAGAGTCAATCCACACAGAAGGCAGATGGACACAGAACAGCACAAATCTACAGCCCCAGCTCAGCAGCCTCCACACCCAAAATCCCAAATAAAAGACTTTCTGGGATCCCTCTTGTGCACACTCTTAAAACCAAGAATTTTACACCAAAGAAGAAAAGAAATCCTACCTTGCAGAAGGTTAATATTGTGACAGGAAGGCAGAAAGCTTTCAAAACAGAGACTATTTTAAACACTTGCCCTGTTTTTTGCTGATCTGATGTCTATTTCCATGGAAACCACATCCAGCACCGAGCTGCTAGAATTGGGAGAGGCTTCTGCCGGAGTGGGCATGGGAAGAGCCATTTTCCAGGAGCATGGAAGAACCTTTTTGTGGATTTGGAGGGACTTCACGTTCAAAATTTGAAATCTGTTGTGGCTGTTTGGCCCCCTGGGATCACACCTGGCACCATCCTGGGGTTCCTGGCTCCATCCCAGGGAACCCACATGGATGTCACCTACAACACAGGTATTTTTCAATGAAACATCTCGAGCGCTTGCATGAAATTGCATCAAATGTTGCTGGAAGACAAAGCAGCCAAGAGCCCCTGCCATCAGCCTGCATTTTACTTTATCAATTATCATCCCTGTAGCTCAACAGTGTGTTGGATGTATTAATATTAATGCTTTTTAGTAAAATCAGTGAGCTTATCCTGGCATGATCTCAGGATTTCACAGAGGAAACAAGGCTTCCTGGGTGGGGGCTTTTGGTTTACTACCTCTGTGATGGCCTTTAGAGAGAGGATGATGAAATATCCTTTACCACTTTTGAAGAAGGGTTGGAGGCTGAGATAAATCTAGGAGTCACACCTGCTGTTCTCAGTGCTTTCCATCTTATTTCCTGGCTTCTCACAGGGCAAAAAAAGAAGAAAAAAAAAAAGGGAAAAAGAAAGAAAAGACTTGACTGTAACTTACCTTCCTTTGCAGACTGGCTTTAAAGCAAAAAGTATTTCTTTTGGGTAAGAACTGCCTTGTGTAAGAGGCAACATAGTTTATTGATGAGAGGCACTGAGCTGGGAGTAGGATTTGGAATCTGTTCTGACCTCTGGCATTTTCCATGCTCTGTCATTTGGTTGAGATTCTTTACCAACCCGTCCTGGTGGTGCATCCCCTCCCTCACCCCCACCTTCTGTGACCACATTATGATCTGAGTAAAGCTTGTTAGGCCATTTCACACCCAAATTTAACGTAAGAAGGAATTTATTCTGGATAAATTTATGCATCTTGAGGAAAACAAAGGATTGCATCAGAACTTGCAGAATGTTCCCCGAGTAGAAAGGACAAAGGCTTTGTAAATTAGGAATATGAGCAGTGGCTATGACCAGTGAAGAATGTGAGCTGGTGATAACAGCATCCACTTAAAATCGTTGCTGTCATGCACCTGGCAACCACTGTAAGTGCTCAGGGGGGGCTCATTCCCACCACAAACTAAATATGAGGCCCTTCGGCATCATCTCAGCCCACTCCGCTCTTGGTGAAACAGATAAATCAAGGTCTTACTGGAAGGACTCCTGGCACATGTGAATTTGGGATGTGATGTGACCAGATTTAGCATAAAGATTAAAGCATCTTCTCTGATATTCTTTTTAAAACATCCCACAAAGTGACTGACATAATTAGGTGACAACTCAGCCCACAACAGCTCTTTTAACTTGCAAAAATATTTAATCTCCAATAAGAAAATGTGCTTTCTGAGTATTAAACTGCCAGCCTTAAGCACTGGTGGTGGAGGGACTGACAGCTTATTTGTTAATCAGAGGATGTTTAAAAACACCTTGATAAGTAGTATCAGCAAGTGTTTGGCAAGGCTGGTAACAGTCACTGAATCAGCAAATTTTATTTTAAAACTAGAAATCCAATCTATTATTTGACCTTAGTCGATCAGTTTAAGAGATTCAATAAATAACCTGGTAGACAATACAGTAGCTAAAAAAAATATTCCCTTGGCTACAAGATTTTTTCTATCCACGAAAATCACTGATCTTAGATTTTTTCAACCCTAACAATTCTATGATTTTATGTTTCTCAGTTGTCATACTAACTGAGCCACTCCCCCCTCCCTGACCCCACCACTGCAGCGTCACCACCCTCACATTGGATGTGCCAGTGTGCCCCTACCCAACAAAGGTCTTGCAAAGACATTAGTGGCTACAAAGATCTCACTGACCTTCTGATAAAACTACATTTTAATCCAAACGCAGCCGGGGAGTCCATGAAATTGAAGAATAAAATAAGACTTTTAGGGAGTGTCTCCCTCTCAATGAAAGCTTTTCCACAAGAAATATTTAAGGTAATTGATATTTGTTTACTAGAGGTGTTTAGGCTGGTGCTATATTTATGCTGAAAAAAACCATTAAGAAAACGGTCCCTTTGGAATGAATTTGAAGCTGCCAATGTGCTGTAGGAAGTAATTTATTTTTTTCAAATCAGACAGGGTGCCTGGCTTCCACTGCCAGGTTGTTTCTTGAGACAGTCACTTGAATCTGTTAATTTCTCCATTAAATGAGACAAAAGTGCTCAGAACAGATGGTGATTGCGGATGCAGCAAAAGAAATGAAAATATTAATTATTCGCTTGGATATTGGGGCAATATAACCCTGAAATGTCACGTTCACCTCTTCAAATGCAGCCACGTGTTGCATGATACTCCAGTACTGTGGTGATAGTGGCTGACAAGGTTCTAGAGCAGAAGAAGAACATAAACAGCTAATGAAATAAAGACAGAGGCTCCAGGAGAACTCTACTCCCCTTCCAAAAGATTCTCAAACACACTAAAACAGCCACAGATCCTAAAATAACATCAGGGGCTGCCTTATCCACCATGAGCACCTTCATCCTCAGGATGCTGAACAAGACAAGTCTGCCTTTGGCCAAACCTGGTCAAAGGAACAGCAGAATTCTCTTCCCAGTCTTATGTTTTTCATTATTTGTTTCCTAAGAAAATGAGGATTTACATGTTCAAATTCCTTCTGTATCTCTGCCTAGTCCTCTTCCCCAGCTTTTAGCTTTAGTTCATGCTGCTTTGATAAATATGGATAAGAGCTCGGTGACACGAATTTCCCAAGTTTCTTGAAAACAGATGGCTAGGGAGAGGCAAGAGTGAGAAAAAGGCTCCAGCACAAGCCTAACTATTATTAGAGAGCAGAGATTTCACACCAGGCAGAGTTCTTGAAGCCACTCCCTGAAGCAGGCACAATTTCAGAGTTAGTTGTTTCCTTCATGGCACCAGCAGATCCTGCAGGACATTTCTGTGCAGGTGTGTTCTCCTGGCAAATGGAAGGACAGATCCATGTAGATGCTGGCTCCTAGCTCCACTACATCCAGAAACATGTGTTGGAAGCTGTCCTGGAGACTTCCTCACGTTGCTTCCCCCCCTCTCCTTGCTCCCAACTGAGCCAGGAGCCTTGACCCATTTCTCTGCATCCTCCCTGCTTTTCCCTTTCTGCTCTAAACTGGAGCTCACAAATTTGCATTTCCATATGGAGCACCAAGAGCTTTGTTATTCAAGGAAGGCTGTAAACATCTCACTACCAGGGGTTCAAAAATAACTGTGCTGCTCTGAGCTGCATCATCCTGTGGTAGTGAGGGGCTGGGGAGAAGCACAAAAAAAAGGGATTACGAGGTGGGTTTTGGTGTATGAGCCAACAGAAGATTCACTAAGTAGATTTGAAAAGTGTCAGAGTCAGCCGTTTCAGCTGGGATACAGCAAAGGAGATGGTGTTATTCTGACAACCACATGGAATAGCAATGCATGGAGAAGCCATAAAATATTCAACAACCATAGAACATTCCAGTAAAGAGACTTGCTTTGGATCTTTGAAAATAAGGTGGGGAGGAGGAAGAAAAGCTGGTTATGGCACTAATTATTCCCCCAGTTCCTAATTAGTTCCTTGAATTTAAAATATGAATTCAGCTCCACCAGCAGCTCAGCAAGTCCTTTGTGCTATTAATACCTCCCTGGCGTGATATGGTTAAAAATACTCCCACCCTTTCAAGAGAAAATGTGGCTTGGAAGTGTCACGATGGGAGGAGTTCAGGGATGGAAATCCTCTTAAAGGAATATGACTTCCTCAATACCAAATAAACAATATGAATGAGCTGGTAAGACCCCCCAGACTGAGCCTGTTCCCACAAAGAGCAAATTTGAAAATAATTCTCAATACAGAGCTATTGGGCCACTTGATACCAGAGTGGTTTACCTGTCAAAATCTGCACAGGCAAACGGGAAGAGGTTTTTATTTTTCAGAAGATCTGCTGCCTGGGGAGCAGGTGGGTTTGCAGTTCTCAAGTGCCTGGGTCCTTCAGACAGACAGCACAAGCCTGAATTCTGATCAAAAGAGAGAATTTTGAAGTATTCCCCCTTCCTCACATCCAGGAAATGCAGCAGATCCCAGCCTGTCCAGAGCAACAGCCACATTTTCCCTGGAATTCTATAGGTGTTTATGGATGAGATCTATCTGACACTGAGGGCAGAATAAAACATGGCTCTTTCCACAGGATTTGTCAGCCAAGGAAACAACTTGGGGGGGTTTGTATGGCACCTTTTGACTTTTTTTGAGGAGTCTAGATTTCTGTTTCCACATTTTAGATCCTCTCAGGACAATAAGCAGTCCCCCTCCCATCTCCAACAACAATTCTGCATCAAAACGGGTTAATTTCTGCTCAGTTCCCCTGGAATCTCAGCAATAGCAGCATGGAAACAATACCTGCACTTAACATTTGCTCTGTGCTGTTTGATCCCTTTTTCTTCTACTAATTTGAGTCTGTAATAGATCAATATATAAATTAAAAGACAAAAGAACCTGACACACCTGCTGCGGCTGTGAGAGCAGACAAAGACAGCCTTTCTAGTGGAAAAACATCCCTGTCTTTTAGGCAATAGAACCAGAAAACTGCTGCTGTACACCAAAATCCACATCCAGAGAGATGTCCTTATGTGATGGGCAACATAAGGGTTGTGTTTTAATTCAATTTTTAAAAAAACAGCTCCACAAAACAAACTCCAACCATGGCCTGGCATGATAAACATCAGAGAATCACTATCAACGTGAGAGGACAAGGCAGTTGGTGCTTTGAAATGTCCCGTGACACTGTGTCACCCAGTGAGGTGTGCTGACAGTCACAGTACCTTCCCTCAGCCTAGAGTCAGAATGTAAGCTAAAGGGCTAAAAAGGAGGATGAGAGATTTGGGGTCTTCTCCTTGCCCACCTCCCTGCACTCCCTGTCCCCACACTGGTGTGCAAGGCAGGAGCCAGCTGAGCTCAGCCTGTCCTTCCTACAACAGGGGAAAGCTGCATATTGACCAAAATGGATCATTTCAATCTGTTTCAATAGCTTTTTAAGAGTAGTCTGTAACTGGAGAGACCTCCCATGGCTCCTTCTCTCCTTCAGCACTTCAGTTTCCCTCCTTAGTTTATTCAGGAATCATCACTGGGTCAGCAAGAGAATGCTCCAGCCCGAAATGGGTTTTCTGCTGCAGAGTGAAAACTGTCAGAAAAACCAGTTGTGCCCTCAAAATCCCCTCAGTGCTGCTGGGTGAGGGAATGGGAGCTCTCTTGGCCCATGGTGTTGCATGTTGAAGGGCAGAGAACTCAGCAAGCACCACGCATGGATCACAGAGCATCAAAGCTTGGCAAGCACGTGCCCAGCTCTGCATCCCAAGGGTCTGTCCTGCCCCAGAACCCAGCATGGGAGGAACTCGGGAATATGACAACACTGAGCTGAAACCCTCATGACTGTAGCATTCAGGGTTTTCAGCTCAAGGATTCAATGATAAAAAATTTGCTTAGGAGATCAAGAAAGTCAGTTTTCCTTCAGAGTATCACCCAGAGCAAAGTTTTGATTTTCCAATGAAAAAAACCCACCAACATAAAACCAAGTATATACTCACCAATCAAAGGACTTCTGCTCAAGAAGGTGGTGCCCAGGTCTGGGTTTGGGTCAACACTGCAACTGTGTCCATACTGGTCTTCAAGGCTGGTACCACAGCCCCAGACTGGGCACTGAGCAACTCTACCAGAGCTCATGTGTTTCACTGAACACACTGGGCTCAGCTGGCAGCTCAGCCTGTTGTGAATCCAGGCCTTACTATTTTCCCTAGAAATATAAGAAAAAGGGGAAAAAAAAATAAATCAGGAAACCCACACATGATAGCATTGCGGTAATTACAAGGAGGTTTAACACAACTCGATTTGCATTAATTAAATCAACAGGGAGGCTTCAGTTGAAGCAAATGAGGTTTTCTGTACAGGGCAGCAAATGCTGTGGAAAGCTGGGGCTGGGAACTCCAGTTTGCTGCATGGATGTGCAGGATGGGAAGGGATGTGCTGGCTGCAAGGGGCTTCCTGGGAAGGAGGGAGCCACAGGCTGGACGAGCTGGGGGTGGGGAGGATGAGAAGGCTCTCAGCTCTAAGATGTGAAGAGCTCCAAGCTGGGTTGGTGATGACACTGTCGGATTTGAGCCTGGGGAGTGGAAAGCTTTGGAGCAGAGGCTGTTTGGAGAGCAGAGGTTGCTCTGCAGGGATAAGCCGTGGGTAAGAGGAATGTTTCCATTCATACCCCAGTCATGCTGCAAGCACAGCTGTGAGGGGAATATCAATGGGCAGCAGGTTTTCTTTGGTGTTTTTTTTTTTTCCTAAGTTTTTTTTTTACTTTTCAAGTCACCAGTTTGAATATTGAAGCAGAGCAGATACACTTGAAGTGAGCCCTTTCAACACACATCACTCCAGAGTAGGGCATGGCCAATCTGCAGGTGGGTGCTCACAGGGCTGACCTCCCAGTGTAAGAGAGTTTCTTTTCCATGTCCCCGAGGAGCAAAATCCACCTGGATTTAGGAATATAAAGCATTCTAGTTCACATTCAAACCCAGACCTTTGGGTTGGAAGGACATGGCAGCCCAGAGCTGGAGGGCTGCGATGGCACATCACATCCTGGAATAGCCTTTCACTCCTGCTCTTTTCACTAGAAAACCTTTCAGTGCAGCACAGGCAAGCCTGGAGCATCCTAGGACACCCCAGAGTGGAAGGCTGTCCCTTCTGGTTGCTGGGCCAGGGAAACGGCAGGGACTGATCTTCAGTCCCTGCCCATGGCTGGCCAGGGAAGCACCAACAGAGCTGTCCCAAACCCTTCCTTTCCAACCTCTCAGGGCCAGCAAAGCAATACCAGCAAGCTGGGCCATGGGGATGTGCTGGATTTGGCTGGGATACAGTTGACTTCCTCCATAGCAGCTGATCTGGGACTGAGTTTGGTTTTGTGCTGAACACAGAGCTGATAATACAGGGATGTTTTGTTGCTGAGCAGCTCTTGAACAGTGTCAAGGCCTTTTCTGCTCCTCATATCACCACCAGTGACCAGGCTAGGGGTGCACAGGAAGTTTAGAAGGGACACAGCTGGGACAGCTGATCCCAACTGACCCCAGGGATATCCCAGACCATGTGGCTCATTCTCAGTATATAAGCTAAGAGGAAGAAGAAGAAATGTTGGGAGTGATGGCAATTGTCTTCCCAAGTCACTGTTACGCAGTGGTGGAACTGCTGCCTGCCCATGGGAAGTGGGGAAATGAATTCCTGGCTTTCTTTTGTTTGTACATAGAGACTTTCCCTATTAAACTGTCTTTACCTCAACCCACGACTTTCCTCGCTATTCTGATTCTCTCCCCCATCCCACTGGCTGCGTGGGGTTTGGATGCCAGCTGGGATTAAACCACACCAGGGAAAACACCTTCCTGGTGTGCTCTGCTGGGATTTGTGCCACATTTTTCACACATGCTGCATCAGGTCCTGAGGCTGGAGCATGTAATGGAGATCTGGAGCAAAGCACTGCTTGGGAGGGAGCCTAACCGAAGAGATGGCTCCAGGCTGGATTTTAAAGCAGATGCAGTAAGTCAGTGAATTAGGAAAATGCCTGCAGAGGGCTCCTGCACCATCACATCCCACAGAAGGCAAAGAGAGGCAGATGGAGTGGAGGGAGAAGTCTGTCTGCCTGCCCATGTGATCCCAGGGCTTTTTTGAACTCTTTCTTCTGGCATGATTTTCCTCCAGAAGCACAAAGACAATTGGGAATGTGGTTCTGGTTGGCTCTGGAGCAGGGGGCAAAGGGATGAAGGGCCAGGCAGAAGGATTATCTACCTGCTTCCCTGCTCCCCCAGCCCCAAGGGCACTGGGGATGAGAAAAAGCAGCTTACCATGAACTGAAAGGTTAATGAATGTTGGTCACCCTCTAAGCAGAGTCAGTTTCTGCCACCCCCTTCTGAAAGCCTTTACATAAGAATCTTGCCGAATTTATACCCTGTCTCAGCTGAGCCACCTGAGGCTGCCTCAGGCTGCTCCCCTGTGGCTGCCAGTGCAGATCCATGGCCCTGCTAATTCTGGGAGGAAAATGGGATTTGATTTCTGCACCAGTCACTGTCTCTCACTGTTAAAACAGGACCTGACGGGCTCTGCCCGTCCCCCCTGGCTCAGCCACACAATTCCTCACACACATTGACCCTGAATGTCCCCCACCCACACGCAGCATCACAGCAGAGGACTGTCTCCATGGGTTGTCACACTGCAGCCTGAACCCAGGACTAGAAATTGTTCTAGGTGTAAAACATTTAAAAATAAATATCTGGAAGCCTTAAAAGCAGCGTCATCTTGTGGTCCTGTTCAATCAGTCCTTTGTGAGTCACTGGGGAGCAGAGGAGACATTGAGTGATGTTCTCTCTGCTGCTGCACCGTGCTGTGCCTTCCCCTGAGGCCATCCCGGAGCAACATCAACCCTAGGGCTTGACTGAGAGTGACTGGGGATCCCCAGCGAGGTGAGGATGTGGCCATCACAGTGACAAACAGAGGAGTGAAATGCTGCTTTTCCGTTCCCCTTCTTCCCCTGGGAAAGGGCTTTGCTGGTACCCACATCATCCACTGTCACCAGGAGAGAACAGCACCACCCAAACCCCATCTCCTCCAGCCTCTCCTGCTTCCTTCCCCCAGGAAATCCTGTCTCGTTGTCACCCCAGGCACTGTCGTATGCACCTTCTCTCTGGGATGGCAGGAGATGGAGCAAAGCTGGGGCAGCCATCCCCCTGTGTGTCTCCCAGCTGGAGTGTTGCACCACGGCAGGAACAATGCAAAAGCAGATGGTGTGTCAGGAGCCTGGATGCTCCTGGCAGCTGCCGAGGCGGCGTGTCCAGGATCCCTGCTGATTGTCTGCCCTCAGTGCCAGCCAGCACCCTGGGAAGTAGCTCTGGTGGGGTAAATCTGTGCAGTTCCACCAGTTCAGTCCTTGCTTGGGATGGCTGAGGATCGGACCTCCCTTAAAAGGGAGAGCCTTGCTCTAACATCTCTGGTGTGACCTAAGGATGTCCTGTAGGTACTTCCAAAGTGCTTTATTTCCACTGCCTGTGTGCAGCAGTGTCACTTTGCATGCTGCACAGCCAGGCTAGGCTGTTGTCCTTCTATCCCCGAGGCTGATCCCAGTCCCCTTTTCACATTCCTGTGCTGTTGAGGTGTTCAGAGACAACGCCTTCCAGCCAGCTTGCTTTTTTTCCCCTCTCCTTCTTTACCCCCCAAGATTTTAGGCATGGAGGCAGCCATCTAACCAGCTTTCCAGGATAATTATAGGATTTTCCTTACCTCTGTGCTTGGAGCCCTGATGCTGCATCTCTTCATTCTGGTTCAATTGGTTGTGATTGAACTACCTGCAACACACAGCAAAATACTCCCCTCCCTGCTCCTGCCAGATGTGCCCCAGTTGCAGCAGATTCAGCCGGGTCCAGAAGGGGATTGATGCCCACCCACTTCATGTGCAGGAAGGATCTCACCTCATGGTTGTTTCTGGAGGTCAACCTCTTCATTTTGGCAATGCTTTCTGGAATCTGAAACTTCTTGTTGATGATGAAGAGCACAGGCTTGGGCACCTTTTGATACAGTGCGTTCTCTGGGGGGGAACATCCAGGCATCCAGAGCCACCACACACCTGCAGCATGATGGACACACACACCACAGCTTCCCTTCCCACCAGGATGAGACATGTCCCTGGAGCTTCTGCAGGTCCTTGTCCCTGCTGTGGCTTACCTGAAGCTGGGCTCTTTCACCAAGGCCAGCACTGCTGTCACCCCACCAAAGGAATGGCCTGTGATGACTACTTTGGTCAGATCAATGTCGTCCTGCAAAAAGGAGAAGGCTGTGCCCAAATCTCACTACCGAAGGTCCCTAATTAGGGAAGAAAAAGCCAAGGCAAAACACTATGTCTCATTTTCACTGCTGGTGTAATGGGACCAGCATCCACAGGGAAGGAAAGGGGAAGAGAGGCTCCAAAAAGCCGAGAGGTGGAAAGCTGTGACTCTGCACAGACGCTACTTGCTCCAGGAGGAGAAATCTCAGTCAGCAAGGACTGATCCTGTCACCAAAGGAAACCTGGACTCCCCATCCCCACCCAATTCCCCAGCAGGTCCTTCACAGACAGACCCAGATACCTTGAGCATGGAGAGATTCAAGTCCTGGTGAAGGATGTTCAGGACAGACTTTCCACTGGTGATGTCCTTGAAAAGTGCTTGCACACGTTTCTCTGTTCTCTGATAAACCTGGGAGCCAGAGCCACCCCTCCACGGGTTAGCTCAGCTTCTCCACCCACAAATTTGGGGTCAGATCTTCCCCGTGCCCATCATGCTTTTCTCTCTCTAGTACTTGGACCCAACAGGGCTTTCCCTGAACTACAGCAAACATAAAAGCAAGAGGCTGCACCGCTGCAGCTCCCACAGGGTTGCAGTGGATTTATCGGAATGGCTTCCTTTTATTGTTTGTTCTTAATTAGGTTAATCTAATAGCAGGGACAGCTGTAGATAAGCAAAAGCCTCTGCTACTGGGAGGAAGCAGGGAAGGGAGAACCCAGGATCCTGCCCAGCTGAGCCTGCCAAAAGCCACCACCTATGATCCAAACTCCTGTGGGGAGCCCAGACTCCTCATTCCAACCCAGCTGGTAGGAGCAAACCTGGGCATATGCCTAAAGCCCAGCCCAGGAACTCCATTCAGGAGCAGCTCAAATGTTCCATTTGTGGAGAGAATGCCCTGACCAGGAGCCACTTTGGGATCATGTCCTCTGCCCCGCTAAGGACACCGGTGCTGTTGGCTGGTGACAAGTGACAAAAAAATGCCAGTTGAAACCTCTCTCCTGTTCCTTCTAACACAGAAGATGCTGTTAATGGAGGTTGACCTGGCAACTAATTTCTTCTGTTTATCGTTTATTTCTCACTCACCCTCAACATTTATGCTCACAGGTTGACCTGGCAACTAATTTCTTCTGTTTATCATTTATTTCTCACTCACCCTCAACATTTATGCTCACAGGTTCATCTTAATAGGAAAACGGTTTCCTTTGTCTGTGCAATGGGCCATGAGACAGAGCACACACAAAAATAACAGGCTGGGAAGTGACTTAAGGCTGCCAAAAGCACCTCCAACCACTGTAGTTCCTAGAGAGCTTTCCTACAACTAATCTTCACTCACTGTTGTCCTTTTAAAGGAGGCAGAAATAAACAGAGCAGGGGAACTTGGCTCAGCTGGAAACCTTACTGCGCCCCAGCAAGCAGCTGTCTGGAATAATCCCAGAGAGACAAAACTCCAAGCGTGAACAAACTCAGCAGCCGGTGCAGAGCTGGGCTGGGCACAGAGCCCAGCCCTCCCCGGGGTGCAGGGGACATTATTCAGGGACATGGCAAAACCCAGCCTGGCTCCTGCCAGGGTCAGCTAGAGCTGGACAGACAGATCCCCTGAACACAGAGAAACAGGTTGAAGAGATTTTTCTCATCTCCAAGGAAAAAGCTCAGCCCCAGCATCACAGCAATAGGGCACTGGAAAGGGCACAACACGAAGAGGGATGCAGGGCCAGCTTGCCTTGCAGGAGGGATTTCACACCTCTCTGCTGCCCACTCTGAATCCTTCCACCCTGGTAGCTGCTTGCTCTGGAAATAAAGCTCCTTCTACCCTTGGGGCACCTGCCGGAAGGGGATCCACTCATCTCTTCCAGACTCTGCTGTACAAAAATATATGGTGGCTGTGGAACGGTCTCTGCAGTGGCAGAGGGAAGGTGGCCGTGTCATGGGGGCACCAGCAGGTCCCTTGAGCACCATGTCCCGCCAACCCTGACATGATAGTTAAATTCGATGGGGACCTCCCTGTGCTCCAGTGCTGCCACCACAAAGCCTCAGGATGCCAGTTCTGTGCAGGTAAAGGAGTACAGTGTCCTGCAAGGGAGACCAGGAGGGTCAGGGCAGGTCTGAGCAGGGTCAAAGGTGGCCCTGGACAACCACATCCCCATCCCATCCCTGGGAAGGGGCTCAGAACACCCAGCCCTGCTTGAGGCACATCCTACTGAGAGGCTCCCAGGCCATGGGAGAAGATGATTGGGGGTACCCACTGCTGTGGGGCTTAAAAGGCCTATTCCTGCTCACTGGAACTCTGCAGGAGCCTGCGGGGAGGATAAACTCTCAGAAAACAGGGGACACGGACAATGGGATGTTGCTGATGCAAGAGGTCCCTACTCAGCTCCAGCCCTGCCTGTAGCATCCAGCCAAGCACAGGGGATGGGCTTGAGCTCTGTTTAGGGAGTGGGTCCCTAAGTGGCTCCCTGACATCAGGGAGGGCATCCCTAAGCAATGGGGAGCACGCAGGCTGGAGGATGACCTCCCTCACCGATGGCGATGCTGAGCAGGGCTGAGCACCAGCGGCGCCGGAGGGTGAAATTGGCCAGCCCGTCACAGTACTTGGAGTGTGGGATTCGGAGCGGCTCCGTGGCCGCTGCCCAAGGCAGGCAGGGGTAGAAGAGACAGAGAAAGAGCCCCTGGGGGACAGAGGGGAAGGGGGACACACTGGGGACAGCACAAAGTGTGGTGGCCGTGTCCTAAGCGAAACCAGCCGGCTGTAGCCACCCTCCTCTGCCGTGGAAGGTGTCCCTGTTCCCATCCCGATCCCTGTGCCAGTTTTCACCCGCCCCCCGTACCTGCCGCGTGTGGCCCACCATGACATCCGTGCAGCCCACCTGGTGAGGTCCCTTCCCCTGGGGCAGTGCCAGCATCCCCCCCATGCTGCCACGGCCGGGCCTGGGCAGAGACAGGGGGTCAGCATCTGTCCCCCCACCCCAGGGGAACCCCAACTCACTCCCTCCCCCTTCCCTCTCCGCTGTCCCACTGCCCAGACCGCGGGCAGCCCCCAGGCACCCCCAGCAGCAAACCCAGCCCCGCGAAAGGAGAGATGGGGCTCCCCATCTCCTCCTGCCCTCAGAACCGACGCCTCGCGCATGCGCGCTCAGTCACCTGACGCTCCCCGGCTCGTGATAAGGGCGACCCGACGGGCAAAGGGCGCACGCGCAGTGACCTCAATGGCTCTCCATTGCCACCTGCTGCTCCGAACGCGGTACTGCGGCGAGCTGGGGGCGTCCCGCCGCCCCCGGGCGGATAAAACACACTCGTGGAGGTTAAATCGAGGCAATTAGCGAGGGACATTCTGGGGCTGACATAGAGGTTCTCTGAGCGGGAGAGATCGGGACAATTTTGGGGTAAAACCTGAGCTGGTCAGGGGAGCTTTGAGAGTCAAACCTGAGTTCCTGAACAGGACACAGAAGGAATGTTTGGAAGGGGAAAGAGAGGCAAATTGGGAGGAGGAGCAAAGGTGACATTTTTCACAGAAATGCTGAGGCATTTTGGAGGAAACCAAATCACCTTTTTTGTGGGGTGAATCCTTTAGAGAAGAAAGAAGAGCCTTTCTGAGAGGAAGGCTAAGAGCAGACTGAGGCAGCATTTTGGACAAAAAACCTGGGGTTACTTAGAGGGGACAGGGGTGACCCTTTTAGCTGAACCTCTGGGGTAATTTGGAGGGGACACAACCTGTGTTTTAGGTTGAGTGCCATAAAAATACTGCTCAGTTCCTCTAAACTATTCCCCTCCTTCAGTGGCTGCATCACTGGTCCAAAATTTGTGCTCATAGACATTCATTTTCTACCAGGAAACTCCATTTTCCTTTTGCCTTTTCCAGGTTGTTTGCAGATGCTGACCAGAATGAGCATCCATGTGGTTGGACAGGGATTCCCCAGGAGGAAGGGGAGCTGTGGCCTCACCTGCCCAGCTCAAGTGGTTGGGACAGAACTGGGGTGGCCAGGCAAGGCAGGAACATATTTCTGAGTTCTGGAGTGCCTTGAAACCTTTCTGTGTTCTAGGTCGGTCCTAGTTTGTGAGTCTGAGAGTTGGTTTGGGGGTTCAGGGGCCCGGAGAGCCGAGCTCTGGGTGTGTTTGCAGCTCTGCCAGGGATGGAGGAGCTGACACAGGGCTGGGTGTCGAGGAGAGCCTCGAGCTGGCCTTGCTGCAGGCACTGGCCATGGGACAGAGCCAGGGGAGGTGTGGGAGCATTTGGGACTTCTTGGAGGGCAAGGAGGGGTGCTTGGGCTGGAGGGACTTGTGCTCGTGTGAACACACTTGAGCGGGTCACTGGGATATGGTTCAAACTCCAGTTGTCCTCATGTTCAGTGATGCAGGGTCTGAGGGATTGTATTTCCCTGGGCATTTGCAGGACAGCAGGAATGAGAGCAACTGTTGTGCCAGGGCTGCGTCCCATCAGGTTGTGTTTTCCTCTGAAGACAGAGGGGGTCTGTGGGCTGAAGTGAGATTACTGTGAGTGTTTGGATGAGCAGTCCAGGGAACAGGGAGCTCGGAATTCCAGGTGCTGATGGAACCATTGCCTTAGGTGTGCTTAATTTGTGTCTGTGAGGGCTGCATTTGGGGCTGAACGACTTTTTTTGGGAACAAAGTATGGAGTAAACCTGCTCCACGGATGTGTAAAGAAGGACAGAGTACCAGGGAAGGGGGATATTTGTAAACTACATCAATATTTCTCTCAAGTCTGGGGTGGAGCAGTGATGGGGTGGTTGGGTTTGGTCTGGATCTGTCAGGATCAGCCATAAACAACTCCACCAGAGCCCTGAACCCTCGATGGACATGTCCAGCACCTCAACAGAAACCCAAACAAGTCAGTAATTATTACAGAGAAGAAATGATTGAAAAATTATGAGGGGGAAAAAAGGAACTTCTGTTCTTCTTGGTAAACCTTCTGTTATTCCTTGTGCAGTCTGTGTGTGCTGTTCTAGGAGTGACTACCCAGTATGTTTTGTAAGAAAACTTGTTATAAATTTAGATGTAGGATTCAAATTTGGGCCTGCTTCCTACAAACCCTTGCAAAGCCTGGAGGACTAGGGTGATGGCTACTTTCAGCAAAGGTGGCTTCTTAATATTCTGCCAGATTTCCCTCAGCTCTGGGCAGGAAAGGCAAGAGTTTGGGTCAGGAACTCTGCAAACCAGGGCTATGTGACTGTGGATTTATAATGTGTGTGTGTGTCCATGTGGCAGTGTTGGGTAAAGGGCTTGAGCAGGGATTGAACAAGGACTGGACATGTTGCCATTTTGTGCCATGTCAGAGGTATGATTAGAAACTGAGAACAATGTCCAGGGATGCTGAAGAGGGGAAGCTGCTGGGTGGGAATAAACACAGAGCTGCAGGAATTTGCCTTAACTAGTAAATAGGGAATTCAAGGGATACAAAAAGGATACAAAACCTTTGCTTCCTCAGTTGCTCCCTATCAATAAATACACTGTGCTTCCCAGCACAGACAGGCTAGGGCTACCAGGATCTGCAGCAGCTGGTTGCTACCCACGCTGAGCGGGCGTCCCCAGGGAGCAACAGAGTCTCCATGGTGGGGTGAGCATCGCTCAGCTCAGCAGTCCTGGCACCCCCTGGGATCAGCTCCACATTACACTACGTAGGGCCAGGACGTAGTATAAGGTGATGCTGGAGTGGCAGCCAAACACTGCCTGTTCATTACCTAATAATGGCAACTGTCTGTGCGTGCCCCACTGCAGGGCAAGGGGCCAACGAATCCTGCCCACATAATCTTCCTCTCACCCTCATCTTTCTCACCCCTGAGTACAACCTCTATCATTGTATTTCAAGGGTATTTGTATCTATCTTGTAGCATGGAGCCAAGCCAAGAGGGAAATCAGCTATAATAACAGGGCACATCTAGTTAACTTTGCTAAAGGCACAATAGATCTTACAGCTAACTTGTGCAATAAAGTTACATTGTACAACACTCTGGATAGTTTCACATCCTAATTGAATTATTTCCTCAGCTCTCTATGTTCCATTGATCATCTAAATCAAAAGTACCCTCCTTACACCCCATCAGACCACTTGCTGAATTGTTGCTGCGCCCCTCTAAGTGGATAGACTGCCACTGCAAAAAACCCCACAGAGGCTGAGATGCATATTGACATACCTTCTCATCACGCATTTTTGCTCCATAAGTGCCTGATGCTCCTTCACCTTGGCCTCTTATGGGACAGACCTTCATCACATGGAGCAGATAGTTGTAGGATTGTTTACCACATGTAGAAAAAAGAAATTACAACAGTTATGTATAGACTGACCCATGAGATAACATCATAAAAATAGCATGAAATTCAGTCTGGGAGTCAAATTCTCACCTCCCTGGTCTCCCCTCCTGTGCCAGGAGCCTGCAATAGAGATTGTATCCCATCTGGAAATTGAAAAACAAGAAGCCACAACATAAATGACTCCTACAGACAAAACAGACTTTTTATCCTCTAACACTGAGTACAAACCCAGCTTCCTAAGCTGCTTCACCTTGTCTCATTCTGGGGTACTTCTTGATGAAGCTTTGCCAAAGGGAGCCCCTGGATATGGAGTTTTGCTGGAGGAAGGTGCTGAGAGATAAACCCTGTGCCAAGGAACAGTGCAGGAGGGGGACAAGCACCTGAGCAGGTGGGGCAGCATGTGGTGGGGGAGAGGGCAGGGAAAGACCTTCTTCTTTCAATATCATCTTCTCAGTCCATCACCAGTGCTTCCCATTCCTTTCCCACTGTTCCCAGTCCCATCCCAGTTTGCTCTCAGTGCCCCAGTCCCATCTAATTCCCTCCCCAGTCCCATCCCACTGCTCCCAGTTCCTCTCAAGTGAACCCAGTCCCATTCCAGCCCCGCCCAGGTACCCTCAGTTTAATTCTAGTCCCTGTCCAGCATGTCCCAGTGACTACAAAAAGAAGGGAGAGACTAGGAAGAAAAAAGGGTTTCCAGAGCAGGAAGAAACCTCCTCTGCTATCACTGCCTGTGTTCAAATTAGAGAAGAAATCCCCTTCACCTGTGATTTTAAGGGACTTAATTGCATTAGGGGTTTCAATTAACTGGGAAGCCTCATTTTTTCTTGGTTTTGGGTTGAAATGGAAAGAGAAAGCATTTTTGGGGTAATTTTCTGAGTTTGAATGAAGGGCAAACCCCCTCTTCTCATAGCCTTCAGGTTTAAATTCAAGGGTACTCCCTTCTGTCCCCCACTTTCAATGGTTCAAATTGAGAGGAATGTCTGGATGTGCCATTTAGCTTCGGGGTTTCAGGTGCAAATGATGGGCCAGGCAGGACACCCCATGACCAGACAGACCTTTCCTAGCATGCCCAGTACCATTTCTTCACTCTCCCCAATGTTTCCACTTCTGTCCTAGTTCTCTTTTAGTGCTCCCCATAGCACTCCTTAACTCTAAAAGCAAACACAGACAAAAAATCACCCCAACCTAAAAGTGCCAACACACAAAGGGCTCACAGGGCTTTTAGAGTGCTCTGGGAAGCCCATCATCTGTATCTCAGACCATGTAGACCAGCGTTTTCTTTTTATGGGGAAAGGTCTGTTGCCCCCTAAACAAAAAGTTTCATCTTTTACCTGGAATCTATTGTTTTGGGGGATGCAGCTGTTGAAGAAAAAAAAAAGGTAATGCTCTCATTAAGGTTGGCCATTCCATCAGGCCCTCTTATCTATCCCCACATCAGAGAGACGGAGCAGGGGCAGCTCCTCCCAGAGCCTTTATACCTGCTGGTATTTGGCTCCTCCCCTGCCCCAGGGCAGCATGGACAGGTATGG